>JANHGO010007168.1:0-20371 GCA_024606505.1 Aquila spilogaster
ATTTTCCTTCTATGTCGACCGGGGCGTTCCTCTACGGGCAGAAAGGGGATGGCTAAGCCTGGGTGAGGCTTGTTGCTCTCCCCAAGCCAAAGAGCTCTGTCGCAGATTACACAGCCTGTGAAATCCAATCCCTTTCTCTACTAAAGCAACAGCTGTACTGCTTCAGCTAGGGCAGGAGCAGCGCACAGACCCAGGGCTTGCTCCCGAGTGAGTTTTCATGCTGGGGGAGGCAGAGGAACAGGGGTTTCTGTAAGCTCTGTGGGTTCTCCCCGCTTGGTGCCTACAGCTGCAGGAATGAGTGCTTGCAGGGTGGAGATACAAGGCAATTTCCTCATGACCGAAAGTATATGGGATATGGGCGCCGGTGCAAAACAAACATCTCTTTTCCTGAAATTCATTCCCACCCTTGCTTCAGGACATAAGTGGGTAATTAATGTTATATGTATTAGTAAACTCGCATGCAAGCATGCACACGGGCAGGATGCAGTCTGTCACAAACAGCACAGTACAAATGGGCTTCAAGGCTGCTCCTCTGTCCTCTATGTTCATTTTTTCTCATCACATTTTTTGCCAGCAGTTTAATTCTTTCCAAAAAAGCCTGAACTCTGAACTGACAGACCTTGCACCACATTCAGTGCTACCATGATTCACAGCTTGGGGTGCCAGCACAGTTTGCAGCACTGACACATGCAGAAAGCCACTCAGCACAAGCAGAAATCGCTTTACTCCAACTCCCAGCTCTCCTCTCACCTGTTGCTATTTCTCCACCCCCAGCAAGGGCAAGGAATTCATAACACAGCTGATTACTCCCTCCCTCTCTGAGGAATTCTTCCCTCTTCTGATTACGCCTCCCTGAAGTTTTGAAAAATCACAGCAAGAGGTCTCAGTTGGGGTTTCCTTGTTTTGCAGAAGCATTTCCCTGCTTGTTTGCATGCTGTCAGACAGGTGAGAGGTGAAGGGGTGCAAAACACAAATAAAGCATAAGCAGCCCTGGCTGCTTTACCAGTGCACTGAAGCAGGATGTGAGCAGGTAAAATCCTATTCCGGCCAAAGGAATTTCTTGTGTTTGCACACAGGCTGCTTTCATCTTGTGGCAGATATGCCGTGGATTTTTGTGCTGTCGCCTGTGAATAGATTTCAGGATCTCAAGTTCTGTAGGTGCTGTATTTTTGGACCCAGCTTTAAAAAGGACACACTCCATTTCTACAGCGGGCATGCTGAAACTGGTCAGCAAAAGCCAAGGGTACTGCTCACTTCCTATGGCGAGTGGATGTTTAACACAGGCATTTTGTAAAACTGGGTCTTAACAGAGCAACAGTGTTTATATTAAAGCCAGTTCTGGAGTTTTGTGTAATTAATGCAGACTATTATACTGAATTATATATTAGTTATATAAGATTGCATATACAGGAAAATACTATCTATAATTTTATTGAATACACAACTTCTCTGCATATGAGCTAGATAGCTTCACATTATTAATATATAATGTACATAATTATATAATTAGTTATGATATAGGATACACAATTAGATGTATAGTATATATAATCTTATACAATTAATTTAACTGTCATGTGAGGCACAACCCAGTTCATACGCAAGCAGTATTTTCTCTTAAGTGTGACATCCGCACTCATGAAACCGAATAACTCAGTGGGCTGCAGGGAAGCGAAGTGATGTGAGCGTGCCAGTGCAGGAAACATAAGACTCCTCAGTGACAGGCATCAAGAGAGACCTGCTACAACTGCTCCTGGAACAGAGGTGACCAGAGCCTCCTGAGCTTCAAGACCTCTAGAATTCAGCTCATTTTTTGGCTTGTTCTTTTGACATCCCCTTGGTCATAGAATAACAGTATCATTAAGATCAGAAAAGACCTGATCACTTAGTCCAACCATCACCCCATCTCCACCATGCCCACTAACCATGTCCCTCAGTGCCACATCTACATGTTTTGTGAACACCTCCCAGGATGGTGACTCCACCACCTCCCTGGGCGATGACAGTCCTTAAAATTATACTAACATTCAGTCTTTCTGAACTGTCATTCAACATAATCCTGACTAACAACATATATTTTTAGAAACAGACATGCAAACAAGGAGCCCAGCCTGACACAGTGCTTGTAGGCAGAAAGTTTGTTTGGATGCAGAAATCTGGCTTCTACCTCCAGAAACAGAGGTGCAACCAGCAGCACTCCAGCTGGCCGCAGACCCACGAGAATTCAGAAGCAGTGTGTTCCATCCCCAATGTATGCTTTGTTTAAACTCTTTGCTGAATATAATATATACCTGATAGCAGCCTTTCAATATCTAAAGGGGAGCTACAGGAAAGAAGGGGACAGACTCTTTAGCAGGGTCTGTGGTGACAGAACAAGAAGAAATAACTTCAAGATTAAAGAGGGTAGGTTTAGGTGATTTAAGGAAAAAGTCTATTATAGTAAGGGTGGTGAGGCGGTAGTGAGGCACTAGAACAGGTTGTCTAGAGAGGTGGTGGATGCCCAATCCCTGGAGACTTTCAAAGTGACACTGGATCAGGCCCTGGGCAATCTGATCTAGCTGTAGATGTCACTGTTCATTGCACAGGAGTTGGACTAGATGGCCTTTAAGGATCCCTTCCAGCTCTAAGGATTCTATATTGATGGGTGTTTCTTTGATCTTTCCAGTATTTTTAAAGCCCACATGAGACAAATTTATTGCTAAGTTGACTAAGTTGACAGAAGCCAACTGCTTTTTCCATAAACAAGGAAGAAATTGGTTTTTTCTTTTAAAGTTATTGGGAAATCTACATTCATTGTCCCTGGCTTTTTTCCAATTTCAGCTCAGGACTGGATGCATAAGCACTGACATCTGAGCAGCATCATGTTGATGTAACTCTACAGAATGCAACTCTTACAGTAGACTCTTATAGTAGAGATTTACCCTCACATAACTTGAAGCCTAAAATCTTCCCTCTTGCCAATCAATAGAAGATCCATATGTTGGAGTTCCAAGACTATTTAAGTGGTTTATCTTTGCATTACTGACATGAATACCCAATTCTCACTTGATTTATCTGTAAAAAAGCAACAGGAAAACACAATCTTTATCAAACCAATTAGCTGCTGTAATAGCAACAGGACCAGTACAACAAGAAGGTGTTACAAAGAAAGAAAAAAAACAGAATGCTCACCTGCCTCCAAGAATCTAGACTCACAAGAAAAACTCCACAAAGGAGAGGATCTCTTGTTGGAGATGCCTCCTCAGTGGCAGTCAGCCCTTAAATGAGGTCTAAGAGGGGTGAAGCCTGGCTCCACCCATTCCAATTGCACAGGTGAACTGCCTTCACCTGTGCTCCCAGGGCTGACCAGGTCTTTTCTACAGGTGCTCAGTTAGTGGTTCAGACTGCAACTTAGCAGTTGCCATACACTTACCTTCTGAGCTATTAAAAATACTATACCAAGCTGATCGTTTTCAGTTCTCCAATGGTTCTAGCACAATAGAATCAATTAATTCACTAGGCACACTCTAGGTAGCCCTTCTTATTTACTCTTTGTGATGGATATCTAAATATTAAGAGAAACTCTCTAAATTATGCTGAAGCAATGCTGAAGGTTTCTCTCTGCTCTGTTGCCTTGCTGAGGAGTACAATTATATCTTGCATTTCTCTTTTCCACCTCTAGCCCTGTTTCGCAGCTCCCTATATTACAAATCTGTTTTCTTTCCTTGGTTCAAAGGTAAGGCTGAGAATACACAATGGAATGATATAAGCTTGCTTTTATTATTGTTACTCACACCCTGACTTGTGAATGGATTGATAATAAGCCTGCACATAAGGGTGTGATGCATTATTAGTAATTGAGAAAGGAGAGGAAAAACAATGAGAATTTTCTTTTTCCTTTTAGTCTCAAGAGAGGGAGACAGAGCGTTCATGGAGACTGCAGTAAAGCGTGCTCTGAAACACAAATTCATGCACTTTTTGTGGAGGATGTAAGGATGATCATTTCAGTTCTTATTCCTTTTTAACAATTTCAATCATTTAGAAATTTGGGAGAAAAATGGGAGGTCACCAACTTCCACAAGGACAGCAGAGACCCGTTATATGAAGTGGACTTGTTAACTCAACTCAGAAATGATTTAAAAAATTGTGGACCTCTGGCTTAAAGAGAAATGGTCTGCGAAGAGGAGGAACCACATAAGTAAGGAATAGGAAGGGAAAACCAAGATTAGTGTGAACAGAAGTTGCAGAGAAGGTGGATGTCAGACAAACCATGAGAGAAATGAATAGATGGCTGTGGAGGGATCTGGCCACCAACTCTCAGATCAAGCCCAGAAAAAGATAAATATCACTGTAGTTACCAATTTGCAGACATCTTTGTCACCCGTGACTCTACATGTTATTAAGACAAGAGAATTTATATATTTTATAATCTTGAATTTTGAAGTAAAAAGATACATTATCCAGCCACACAGATTTCCTCTGAATTTCTTCTCTTTCGCAATATATCAGCCATCAATTTGATTGATTTTCTCCAATACTTTTTTGCATAAATCTCATCCAGCTGCAGGTAGGCATGTAACCTCATAAACAGAGAGAGAGCCAGGTATGGAAATGAGATTTCATCACTGCTCCCTTTAAGAAGCCTTGGTGTTGAACTCAAAGACCTCATTCTGGAGCTAGTCAATACAAACAAATCTCCCCCATCCACAAAAAAAAAAAATGAATGGGTGTAATTCACATATCTTGTAACTTAACTGGAATCTGTCTTTGGAACAGGTTAGTCTTGTGCTCTTTATGATCCTTTCATCTGAGAATTTACCCAAAGGAGGCTCCACTGTCTACCTGCTCTTGGTGGGCTCTACCAACACTGTGTGTTGCACTGACAGCAAGCTGGAAATGCTAGTATTTCATGTAGTGACAGGTTTCTCCTCTGTAAAGAAAAGCACGTCTACTCCACAGTATCTAGGTGTGGAGAAACCGAATTTGGGCTAAAGGAAAACAAACCCAGGGAAGAGCTGTGTATTTTCAGAAAGTCAAATGTTTTCTCCTGGGATTACTAAATATGTTTTTTTTCACTTTAGTGGTTAATATTCTTGCTGATGAGGGGAGAAAAAAAAATTAAGGAAGCTAAAAATGCTGATCTGCAAGTGTAAATAAAAAACTTCACCAACAACAGAGAAAGCATTATTTAGAAATGAAACAACATGAGACAATTCCAAGGCTAATCATTTCATGAATAGGAGAAGATGGAAAAGGAGAAGAAAAAGGAAACCAATTCACTCTGGATAGCTTCTTTTACTTTGTCCTGGGGCATATGCTCCATCTCCCTTTGTCCTCCAAACACAGTTCCACCAGCCCTGACAGTGCTGGCATTGACCTTCTACAGACAAAATAGCTTGGACAGGACAAACTAGAAAAAGGGAGCCAGCCAGACCCACGGCCAATGCAGCCATAGACTTGGGGGGAAAACTGCTATAATTAGCAGGGCCTATGCAGGAATTGAACAAAACCATAGTTATTGAGGACTTGCTGCCTTCCTGTCCCCATCAGCTGTGTGTTAGTTCACATGGAGCAGAGAAGAGTCTGGCTGATGAGCCACCTAAAAGCCAGTGTTCTCCTCTCCCATTGGAGACTTGCCTCCAGTCTGCGTGCTGCAAAGGGCTTTAATTAAAAGTTAATATTTATTCTTTGTCCTCTCCAACCAGCTCTTTCCATTTTCTCTGCTACATTTAATTCCCTTCTCCTTCTCAACCGCAGTTCAGAGCTGGCTGACCCTGAACCTTTATTATTTTACTATTTTGAAACTGGCAATATTGGACAGAAGGCAGAACCAAGAGTGCCCATGAAAGGTGAAAATTAGTGTCAAACAGCTGACAACAGAAGAAAATACCAATAACCCAATTGCACCAGGTGGCAATGCTCAAGTATCTGAGAAAGGAATGATTTAAAACAAGTTGTTTTCTGTGATGTCATTAGGCTGCTTTAAACCCTTTTCTTTTATTACCAGCTCAGATTGGTCATTCTTCTTCAGTTTGGACATCCATAAGGGAAAAATGTCCTAAAATCTGCCAAACTGTAAATACAACATTAACAAGTTCTGTATTTTTGAATGACAATATACTGAGTTGGGTATTTCTGAAGAGAAATGTACTATAAAAATTTTTGTGGGATATTTGTTGCATTTGAGCAAGACACATTTTTTCAATCAAATCTGAAGTTACGAGGATGTATCCCTGATGTTTTTAGATCTTGTATAAAAAGCAGACACTGATAAAAGTATAAACATTTCATGCAATAGTTCAGATCCCACTGGAAAAGAGAAGTTTTCAGATACCGTAAAAAAAACATATATTGTTTGTTTCGTTATGATGTAATTGGCTCCTTTTCTTTCCATCAGACACTCCATAGAATGGAGGCTTGTATGGTCAGGGCTTATGACAGAGGTGATTCTTCTGAGCAAACCTGCGGACATCATGTGGCCCTTGAAGAACCCAGGTGAGCAGGAAAATCTAACTGCAAACAACCCAGCCCCAGCTTCCTTCTTCCTTATCACACGAACTGTCCACCTCCAGGCTGTGAATGTTCTCCCTGTTTTGTTCCTCCCTTGCCGGGACTCAACGAGGGTGTTCAGTGGAAAACCAGGGTCATTGCTGCTGCTGTGCCCTGGCTCGGAGTGTGTTGTCGGCTGCCACAGGGAAGGGACTCAGTGAGTGACACTGAAGACACTGTTTGCTGTTGGAGGTGAGCAGCACAGTGAGATTGACTTCTTGCTGGAGAGAGCTGGTATCAAGTATCTGTTAAGCGATGGGGCAGATCCAAGTGTTGGAGGACTTTGTTTTAAATAAACCACTCACCCACAGAGTGACAGAATTCCCTAACAGGGGGAAAAGCCAAAACTGCTGGGGAAATACAAGATCAGAAAACTTGTAAATTTATCTGACATTGGCACCTCAGCTTTGTCAGCTGAAGCAGCTTGCAGGTGCCCCAGAAGGGCACCTCTTAGCATCTCAGTACTTTGTAGATCCGGGCCTTTTCCCTCCATGTTTGCTGTTGCTGAAGCTATTGAAAAGGTCCTGTCTGAAAGGCACCTTTCTCCTGGAGCTGTATGCTACACAAAGTGGCCCTAGTTTCACTGACATGATGCAAAAATCTTTTCCCCTCACTGCACTGTCGCCTTTGAGTTCAGCTGCAGATGACCCAAATGACCAAATGAACCTTTACGTGCTGCAATTAATTCCCCCTAACTTAATAATGATGATGGTAAACAAAGTTACTGCTCAGTCTTGCACAGAACGTGGGGCCATGCCGGTTCTGGCTGCATTTGTCCATAGATAGGAATCACCAAAATGAGAGCAAATTACTCTCATTATTTTAAGAGGAGAGGTTATATATATGGAGTTTTGGCAGCAGAAGTGCTCTCCGTTTCTGGTGCAAACTCAGTGAACAAGGAATGAAAAGGAAGATGGCAGAGCCCCAGCTGGCCTGGGGGCTGGAAGCAGGGCCTTTCAGTGGGAGCACAGCAAACTGGGAGCCATCAGCGGTGAGCTGGGCCCTTCCGTCAGCTGCCAGCTCACATGAGTGCTTGTTTTCTAGTATTTCCGCACATGCAATGCTCCCTGCTTACAGGCTCTGATGCTCTCTCCAAGTCCCAAGGCAGCTGCAGTCCTGGCCTGGCTTTGTGCACTGAGTGGTCAGGAGCCAGCACATGTGACAGTGGCTCTGTTCCCATTTCGCACGATATAAGCACGTTTTGTCACCTCCTGCTGATGGTATTGTGAGTATGGAGAGGTTTGGTTAAGCTGTGTTCACCCTATAGATTTCCAAACTCAAAATCCTGGTTCCAGGAAACTATTCCTTTTCCAAATATTCAACAAATTCAACAGAGAAAGATACACGATAAGGAAATAGAAGGGCAGAACTGTGATTAGTACCAGTTTTATGCTTAAGCTTCATCTCTTAGTCCTTAATGAAGATCTTTGGATGCACGGAGAGAAGCATGTCATCCTTCAAGTAGCATCCACACAAGATAAGGATGAATGTGCCTGCATCCAGCACGAGGCAAGCAGCAGGGCTCGATCCTCAGGGCTGCCTCTGCACAGAGCTCCACAGCCACTGCAGTGAGCGCAGCAGGAGCAGGCTCGGCCCCTAATGCCACACAATAGAGTTCAGTGGCATTGTCTTAATTATTCGAATTCAGGAAAAGTTTACCCAGGCATTTATTTACAGCAATAGAAGAGCACAGTGTGCCTGATGATAAACTGCTGCCTGAAGCCCATTTCCATCTGTAATTGTTAGCACAGCTGATGGTTGTCCCTTGGTTCAAAGAATCACCCATTATTATGGGTTCTGCTTCATGACTCAGCTTCTGAGAGAGCTATTTAGGGTGGCAGAGGGGACAAGCTGCCAGGCTGGCATCCCCTTCTGCTGGCTGGGTGGGAGCAGGATGTGGCTCCGCACGATGGGCATTTATCTGCCCTGACAGAGAAAGCACATTCGTGCTCTGCGAGCTGTCTGAAGGGATTACGCTGACTGAGGCCATAATCGTGTGCTCTGATATTGTTGATGTATTATAAATGGTCCATTATTCATCCACATGAGGAAAGCCAGAGGAATGGAAAATTAAAATGTGAAGCTAACGAGTACAAAAAACGAGCAAGTGATTCATGCAGTGTGGAAAATGGGCCTCACTGGGTGTAGGTCGGTGGTGCTGTTAAGTACAGCACCGGGGGCTAATAATTCAGCTCATTCATGGCAACATTTGTCTCCCTCTCAGCCCTGAAAACAGCTCAAAGAGCCTCCGTGGGACATAGTCCTCCCAGAGGAGAGGGTGGAGGTTTTGTCCAGCAGGTATAAACAGCAACAGAACAACAGTGATGACCCAGATTCGCTCTGACCGTCTTGTGTCCCCTCCTCCTTTCATCTCAGGCTGTGCTGAGACTGCAGACTCCCCTTCCTGAGTGTCCTCCCTCCTTGCTGGGAAGGCCCTCTCATCCCCCTGCTGAACAGAGATGTCAGCAGGGAAGAGCAAATGAAACGTGGTTTGTATTTGGACACAAAACTGTCACCCAAAATGAAATGGTTATTTTTTTCTCTGGACAAAACAATGACTTTCCTCTCCTGGAGTTTGAACTTTATTCCTATTGTAAAGATTTTATAGAAGGAAGTGAAGAACACTTTCACCACTTCCGTTTCCAAATCGATCAGGTGCCACAGAAAACTAGAAGCCCTCAGAGGTAATGGATAGACCACAGAAAACTGCCTGAGACTTCAGAACTGTAAAGAAACGAAGGAGTGAGATATTCCAAATGTCCAGTTACTCAGTTTTATTACATATCACATGTGGTCTCTGTGAAAATCTAGCTGCATCTCACGAGCTCTGAGACCATCAAAAAGATGCAGTATGTATACACTGTGTAATCAAGTTATTAGAAACTCATGAAGCAATTTCTAACATGAGTCATGCTATCCAGGAAGAGATGAGACAGGGCAGCCAATTCACTGTTAAACATGAGTCTAGTGCAAAATCAGCATATCCAGGCAACTGTGGATATTGTAAACAAGTTTGAACGATGTTTTATTTACAGTCTCAAAATGCCTAAATCTCAGGGAAAACTGCAAATTGAACTCCCCGCACTGATCTGAAGGAAGGGGGTGCCAGCAACTGCTTTGAAATTTTATTTTCACCCCATAGCACCCTCTAACTTTCCAGTTAACTTGGAGAGCGTGGAGCCAAGGCCTGTGTGATGGAGGAGCATGAGCATGGCTGGAGAGGTCTTGGGTAACTGCAAGAAGACAGCTTTGAAGAGGGATTAGGTTCAGGTACAGCATTAATCTTTCATTTTCTTCGTTTACACTTTTTTAATCTGAGGGAGCTTTTCACTTTTAGCAGTGGAACAAGTTACAACAGAGCAGCACTGCAGAACAGCCCTTGGGGTGCCTACAAACCAGAACAAGTTTGGGAATCAGCAGCACAAGGCCCACTGTCATTACCCAGTGATCTGCAAGAAAGAAAAAGTCATCCTGCCAGAAGTTACCTACAGCCTTAATAGCCAAGCAACTGTAAATTTTAAGAAACAAATATTTTATGAAAATTAAATAGAACAGGAGAGTGATGTTGGAGTAGGCACTCCTGACAAAACCAACAAGAGACACACAGCAGCCTAAAGCAGTCCTTCCTTCCCAGCTGCTGCTGCAACGTTTATTTGCCTACCTGTAACCTATATTAATTCAGAGGGTGTTTTTTTTTTCCTAATTAAAAATTACCAGCATCTGGTCAGAACATGTCCCTGTACTGAGATCTCATCTCCTGAGGCAGGAGGTGCTGGTAGCAAGTCAGCCCCTGCTTGGGACCTGCAGATTGCAGGGCCAGAGAGGAGAATGAACAAAAGCCATGGTAGGCATTCCTGCAGTATCTCTAGAGGGAGTGGGCTTCTCAGTTGGACCTAGGCAAGTCTTGGGCAAGAAGAACATATCTTCACCTGGATTGAAAAATGCACATAGTGGAAACCTCCTGAGCTCCTAGGAGACACCAGCAGTGCAGAAGAAGATGGAATTTATTGTGTGGAGCAAGGAGGAAAGAAGTTTAGGAGAGCTTGGACTGGTGGGAAACTATCTTCTCAGGTGTGTGGCTAAGATTTGCCCCTCATGCTGTTTCTGCCCATCACAACTGTATTTTCATCAATTGTCTATCACACAAATTTAGAGGGAAGAGCCTGGACAAAGGCTGTGATCATATATTAACAGTAAGTCTAGACACTGGACTGTAAGATCTTGCAGTGGCCAAAGAACACAATTCTAGTTTTAGACTCTTAAGTGCTCACAGAACAATTAAGACAGACCATAGTGCAGAGGAGCCACAGCTGGAGATAGCAAAACTATTGTTACTTCCCTAGAAAGCATGGAAATCTCTGGCTGCTCATAGAAGCAGCTCAGCAAATAATTTTCAATTATGGGAGCTTTAAGCCTTTAGGTGGCACTTTGCCAGTAGAAAGAAAGGTGCTACGTACCAAAAATATTGTTAATTTTGACTGCACCTGTTGACCCCGACCCTCCAGCAGATGGACTATGTCATACATTTCATAATGTGTAAATACTGTGCAACTCCACGCAGAAGAGACTACAGGACTTTCCAAAGTATGATTCACTGGAAGTCTATCCCTTCTCCTATACCTATAGGCCCCACACATCTAACAAAGCCAATGAAAGTTGATTTCAAACCCTCTGCTCGGGATCCCACAGCCTTTGTATTCTTTTATCTTTAACTTGAATCACCATTTTAATTTGAGAAGAGGGATATCCATCAGATTTAGGTGTACTCATGAGTGTGCACACCTCTGCACATCTCATCAGTGATTGCAAGCAAAGGATGGATGGAGCACAGCTGGCAGAGATAAGGCTGTAGTTGCAGGCTTATGCTCCAAGTCACACCTTTCCTGTAACCTGTAGGCTGAGTGGGCTGTGTGTGCTCTAAGACTGGAGGGTGTCAGACTGTGTTTGTTTACTGAGAGCCGGTACGAGCAGATTAAAAAGTTTAGGACTTTTCTGTGGTCCTTTGAAGTACTCATATAGGATACAGCAGCAATAATTACTGAAGAATTGACACCCTCAAGCAAAGACAGGCTTTTGTTCTGAAAAAAAACCTACTTAAATCCAATCTGCTGCTGTGTAATGTATATGCCAAAGGGAGAAAATACGGTATAAAATAAGATCTCAGCAAGCTGAGATCCAGCTTACATATCTGGCCTGTTTAATCCAAGGATGAAAATAATTACACAAAGTCAGTGTAAGCAGTCCCAGAAGGATCTGAACATATGAAATACAGTCATCGCGAGGAGCGGAAGGACGGGAGAGCTACACCAGTTTCAGTTCCCCTTGGCTTCCTTAGACTCATGTGTGAATTTGGCCCAGAAAACTGTCTGGCATCGGGGATGGTGATCATTCATCCCTCCTATTTGCACAAGAATGTGGGAAGGGCTTAGGAAAAGCTCCTCTTCTCCCATCTGGGGGCCTGGGTGGGTGCCAGTTAAGTCCAATGATTCATAGCTGTTTCAAGAAGCTCCTTGCCACTCTCTGTTTTGCAGAGAAAGCAAGCACACACGCTACAGCAGCACGTAGGTTGCTCCGTCAGGGCGGGGGGAACCTCTTTCCTCATGCTCGTCATGAGAGCAGTGCCAGGAGGAGGAAAATCAAACCAGCTTATCCCCTTAGCACACACCCAGCCAAGTCCCCAAGCCCCAGCAGCTGGAGAAAAGAGAGAGGTGTAGCCCGCAGGTGCAAGCGCTGGATGTGGTGCGTGCCCAGAGGAGCAAGAAGCTGCACGTGTGAGGGATCCGGAGCCCCTGTGACGGCGGGGCACAGGAACGCCAGGGCCTACCTGGAAGCGGCGGGCAGCACTGTCCCGATCCCCTGTCCGGCAGCTGTCCCTGTGTGATGAATGAGGCGCTTTGGGTCATTCACGGGCCCGGGGTGGGGCGGTTGCAGCTCCGAACCCCGCCTCACATCATGTGGGCCGCTCGGGGTGAGCGCTGCCCGAAGCCGACGCCCTCTGCCCACGTTTGTGTCAGCCCTCCTGAGGGAGCTCCTCCGCGTGCGGAGCCGCCGGCCCGCCTCGCCTTTCAGCGTGAGCCAGCGCTTCGTGTCTTGTTTTTCTTCTCTTTGAAGCGTTCTTCGTGTCTGTCTGGCTCGTCTCATTAGCCCTGATGCTTCTCGAGCTTCCCTCGTTTTTAAGCGCTGCCCAAGCGATAGCTGGTCAGGTGTAGGGAGATCTTAAAGTCGAGGCAGTGGGTATTGCTGTGCTGGAAAAAGGAGGTGACGCTGCACCTGTCCCAGCGCTGTGTGACAGATTCATCCATCCAGTGGGATTACAGCAGCAGAGAAGATGCGGTGGTTTGGGGTTAATGGCCGTAGCAGGGCTGGTGCCTTGGTTTCCGCAGTGCCCTGCAGCCCGTGTGGCCACATCTTCACTCCTGGTCCTTGCAGAGCTCTCTGAATGAAGGTAGTATCTGGACAACACCTGCAGCTGCAGGACACAAAGGGAGGATGACGCTGCAGGCTCACTGTCTGCAAGGGGACAGCTCTGTGGAGTCACCTCCGAGGGGTCGCCAGCAGCCAGGAAGGGTGGGAAACCTGAGAAAGGGGCAGCTGGGGCATGGCAGGAACCTCTCTGGGACTGCCTGGGGTGGGGAGGAAGACAGAAAGGTCGTGCGCAGCCAAGAAGATCAGAAAGGAGAGTGTCCTCGGGTATTCCAAACTGCCAGATGGCTCCTCACGGTGTATGTTGGAGGTTTGTCTGATCTCATGTTCCCATGACTTGTTTATCTTTACCTACCAGGATGCAGTCTGTCCAGGGGTTAAAACTGCAGTTTCCGAGGATGTGGCAGGCTGTTGTAATCTGTCTCTATTACATAGCCCAGCAAATATTCTGCTAAAGTTCAGTTAAATTGCAGGACTGATGGGGGCGAGGAGCAGATTCTCCTTTACGACTTTTTCCTTTTTGGAAATCAGGATAGTGACACGCAAATGACAGCTTTTCCTCTGCTTGCCTGTTGCAGCGACCAGGCAAAGCGCTGTTGTCCCCTCACATCCATCATGTCCCGCTTATCGAGGAGAAGGTTAACATTCTTCCTTTCCCTAGTCACTCCCACTGAGGGACAGGGCAGAGGTCAGAGCGTAAGAGAAAAGCATGGCAGAAGTAAATTATCTTTAGACTGACTTAGGTGGAGTCCAACTGTTCTTTGCGCTGTTTTGCTAAGGTCACTCTGGTTTAACAGCGAACACAATGGGGAAGGGAGGGAGACAAGAACAGAAGTCTTGTTATTTAACTTTTCCTTGAGACAGCTTGTAGGCTGCTTGACATACAACTTCAGGATTTTTCATGGCAAAGATTTTCTAGGATGTTTTTTTCCTCCTCCCTTTAATGCTACTGCTGCCTTTCTGGTGATGCAGGACCTGTGCAGCACTCCAACTCTCATATTTTCTCCCGCTCCTCCTTGTCTTTGTAGGGACTGGAGCCCAGCCCTGCTTTTCTCTTCTGATTAGGATTCCTGGCCACTCTCTCTAATACAGTGAGCAGCTGCTGAAGGCTCAGAAACTGACCTTTGGTCCAGATCGCCAATTGCCCTATATTTTAGAGCAACTTGGGTTCCAGCTCCTTCTCACTTTGCTGTTGAGACTCACCTTTTCCATCTTTTTTTCCACGCCTTCTGTTTTAATTCTTTTTATTTTTCTAATTATTTCTTTAAACCCCACTTGCTAAAGCTTTTTATGGCCCGGCTACCTCTTCCAGTTACACTAGTTTGAATCTAGAGTAAATCTGCTGGTGTAATTGGGATTGAAAGATAGAAGATGAGTATGCATTCCATCAGCTGGAGCCAAAACCAATGCCACCATCGTCAGCATCTTTCTTGCTGTTGTTCCTAATATCAAAGAGAGACTGTAGCCTGGGAATGATGATACTAATCATCAGACTTGGATTTAAATTGCATAACATCCCTACTTTAACCATCTCCAAATGCTTTACAGCCATTAATTAAATATAGGAGCCCAGTAAAGATGAGGGCTTTCATTTTCAGGGTGAGGCACTGAGAAGGCAGCAATACTCTGAAAGGCATGTATCAAGGGTCCAACCTTTGTGATGAAATCCCCCACTGATTGTATAAACTCAGAGTCAGCAATACGAATCAGCAGGAGAGTCCCCATCTCTCGTCCCTGTGCTGTCAGAACATTGATCCCACTGGGAAAATGGGGGCCACAGAAGAGTCCTCTCTGTAGCTCAGGTGTATCGAATTTGGGGACAGTGGAAGGATCCTTTCTTGTCGTTATATTAAATAGTGGCAGAGGACACCTTTACAGCATGGAAACTATGCTCTCAAATGTGAATTTCTGAGGCAAACCACCCATGTAGTAGCATTGGCTTTCATGGACGGCTATCATTTTTCCTCTACCATCCAGTGGCAGCAAGATTTGCATTCCCCCAGGAGCCTGGGGGTAGTTTCACCCCTTTCCTGCTGGTGCTGAGTCTCAATGGGAGTTACTGTTACTGTAACCAGTCAAATGTGAGCATTGCTTCAATATGGCCAGCCCTTGGAACCAAAAGAATAGGGAACCTGTTCTGTATTTATGCACATTCATAGGGCCTCTTCTGAGCAAAGTGTGATCCTGCAATAGCTTAAAGTATGCTGCTTCATGCTGCATGTTGTGAACTTCAAAAAAAGCGGAGAATCGATTTGGAAAAATTCCCAGGTTATGCAGTGCAACTGCCTTCTGTGTCCTCAGAAACTGGTGCAGGATATAAGGCTGTTCCTTTTTTTCCTTCTGGTGCATAGGTGTGTTCTCAGTGAGCTAACCCACCAGTCCATCCCACCTGCGCATTTCCTTAGCAAAATTCTGTGTTGAGGTGAGATGTAAAGCTCTGTGTTGGTGAAGGAAAAATGAAGCAGTTTTGTCCTTCTCTTTTATGTATTCTATAAATGCAGCACTGAGTGCAGATAGTGTGTGTGCTATGATTTACAATGTATTTACCAGCATAAATTTACTAATATTTCACCCAGAGTTATTCTATCAACTGGACACATTATTTTTCCGCCTGCTCTGACTGAGGAATTCACACTGATAGAAATCTGATGGTGCAATTGTACCAAAGAGAACCCTGCAAGCACAGCCAGAACTAATTACTCTAACCTCAGACCTGGCTGCTATCCATACGGTGAAGCTTTGTGCCGGCACATGGGCTGGCAGGGCTCATAGAGGAACAAACTAATGGAGAAGCAGGAATGAAAGACTACACTTGTGCAACACTTACGGCCCCAAAGATACTTTGATATGGAATGGAGATGTTATGCCAGTAAGTTTTGGTACGTAGGTACTACTATTCAACAAGTTCATAGGGTTAAGCCTTGAAAAAATCAGGATCTTGAAGGTATTTTGTAAGTCATCTGTATCTTGTAATGAAGTAAAATTATGTAATTGCCTGTGCTGACATAAGGACAGAGATGTAACCTGGAGAGATGGCTGTTCCTTCAGTATTTGCTAGATTGGTGGCATTCATTTTCCAGGAGGAATGAGATCCAGCATGGGCTGGTCAGGGTGAAGGAAGCTCCCTTGTGTGTGGGAACAGCTTCAGGTGCCTTTTCATTGGCAGCAGTACTGACAACTACTTCTTCCCCTGCCTCTCCTTACCACCACCTTGTCCTCAAAGGTGTACTCTACGTTGGAGCAGGGTGACAATAACCCTTCACCAACCTCACTGTCAACCAAAAATCCATGGGGATGTCCCACTGCTAAGTGTCACAGCCCCAAGCATTTCAGGGATCGAGGCTACCAGAGATGACTGTGCAGGAGATGGGACAGTGGTGGAGACGAGGGGACACAGGATCCAGGCTTCTTTGGCAGCCACTCCTCTGTGTAGAGAAACCCAGCCTGGCTATTTGTTTGATTGTTTGTCTTGGCAGTGAGTCCTTGTGTTGAACTGAGAGTGTCCTTTGTCTCTGACAGTGGCAGCCCTCACCAGAGTGAACAGCAAGAGGTGGTGAGGGCTCTCCTTGGCTTTTCTTCACATTCCTCCACCTCTTGCACAGTACCAGTGCACAGTCCTGCAAGAGGCACCACTGCCAGTTTTTCTTCTTCCTTGAAGTTTTTGAAATGCAGCTGTCAAGAAAAATCACATTTTTCACTTGGTTTTGGTTTGCTCCTAGGGTATGTCCACTCCTCTTATGAATCAGAAGCAGTGGCAAACACAATGTGCTGTGTCTCTACTGGGTACATACCATCCCTGTTCCTTGCAGTTAGATGGGGAACGGCAGTGGCTTACTGCCCCGTGGATGGACAAAGAAAGCCTTGTTCACTGTGGGACTCTGTCATGTTGATGTTTCTTTTCCACTTAGCACTGGTATGTCACCAAAACGGCCAGTGTGCACCCATTGGAAATAGAAGTGTGAACTTAATAACCAAAAATAAAAACTCGTGAGATGGCTCTAGGGAGGGAGAACAGAGAGAAGCCAGAGGTATGCAATTTACTGAGCCTGATTCACTGTGCTGGCAGAGAGCTCTCTGCCAGAGCCAAGTGAATCAGATTTCCTTTCAGGCTCTCCTGGCATCACAGTTATTTTGGTGTCACCATGGGTAGAAGGAGCATATATTTGGGAAGCATGTTTGGACAGACAGTGAGTATAGATACCCAGACGTGTGCGCTGAAACTGAAGTGGCTTGTTGTCATTTTAACATTACACTCACTGAAAGAAGTTAAAAATAGGGAAATGAAATATGATAGGATGTCAGGTCAGAGACTCTCCTGAGAGCCAGGGATGTTGCTCCTTGCCTGCACTGGGAGCCTGGCTCCTGCAGGTTTTGTTTATCTGTCTTGTAATGGGGCTGGAAGAAATGCTGTTGCAGCACGTAGACAAACATCTTCTGAAAATATTTCTAAGAGAAAAAAATGCAGCTCAGTGGGTGTTTTCTTTTAGATCCTCTAAATTTGTGGGGCGTATTCAGCAGCTGTGAAGACAAAGTGGATGCCCAGCCCTCGCCATGCCTGCTACAGACAGAGCAGAGAAGAGGTGATATGTTTGAGCTGCTAATGTTTTTTGAATGTCATAGAATCATAGAGTCACCACGGTTGGAAAAGGCCGTCAAGATCTTCCATACCAATCATTCGCCTACCACCAGTATTTCCTCACTAAGCCATCTCCCCCAGTACAACATCTAAATGTTTCTTGAGCACCTCCTGGAATAGTGACTCAACTAGCTTGCAATGGAGTCCTGCCCATGGATTTTCACAGCTCTGGCCCATCTTACAAACCCGCTCATGCGCTGTTCTCACACAGTGCAAAGATGAATCTAGCACCTAAGAAGCAACAATATTGTGGTCCAAATGCTCATTCTGCAAAAATCTAAAACGTGTGTCTTGTTTTGACCCTGTGATCCAGTCATGTAACCATTGGGGGACCATCAGGAGGACATCATAGAATCGTAGAATCATTAACCCTGGAAAAGGCCACTAAGATCATCCTAACCTGCTCAAGTGTCTCACTGAGCTGAATATTTTAATGGCTACCATTAATTTCTGGGGATTTAGCTTAAGCCGCAGAGAAGATAAGGAATAAATGTTGAAAACATTTATGCTATAAAGACCTTTATATTTTAGAATTTGGCCTAATGCCACTGTTTGCTGATGGAGACATTCTCTTTCCCTACTTATTTATTATTCTCACTCAAAAAATATCCATGGAAAACATTGTCTCGGTGTTGATCAACAGCTGCAAAATGCTCCCGGCATCCTCCAGATGTCAGGCCTGAGTGCAGGCTTGTGCTTGCCTGACTAATAAGGAAAACTGGCAAAGTTTTGTTTATCTGTTTCTCACCTCTATCATCATGACAGTCAGCTAATGCAAGGGCAGATGAACATAGCCAACAGAGATAGCAACTTACGAAATGAGCCTATTTTTAACAAGCTTTCCTTCCATGCTGCAGAGGAAACAAGGGATTTAATATACGCTTCTTGATGTGGGATTCACTGTGTGGTTTTCCCCACCCTTGCTTAGACAGGCCTGCCTGATCGCAATGCTAACATCCCGTCTCTCTTTCTCTGGTACTCGGCAGGCTTTCCCAAGCACATCACATGCTGCGGGCAGCCAGCCAGCCTACCTGTCTGAGAAAAACAGACCTGTGTCTCTCTGCCCCACCCTGACCTCTTGGGATGATAACCTGCTGGCAAGAAACATCAGCCATAACTGTTGGAAAACAGATGCCTGACAACTTTTGCATGCAATTGAATATCCCTGCTGCCTCTCATCTCAACGTGGCCCTCAGTGGTCACCAAGATGCTCCCACAGCAGCATCCTTTCACACTGCTGAAAAACTAGTGCCGGAGAGATCCAGCCCATGGGAGTAGGCTGCTTCCTGAGCAACAAATACTCAAAGCTTTTTGCTAATTGATGGGGAAAGCCTGGAGGGTGGCAATGTGAAGCGCTCTGCTAACTTTACGCTTCTGTTTCTCTTAGGTAGCACATAGAAATCCCAACGACACGTCTCTGATGTGGAATATACTAAAAGCCATGAAACAAGTTTGTTTGCTAAATAGGTAAATCTGCGCAGGCAGGGAAACAACAGGGAAATGATACTGCTGAAAAAGTCACATCTACAAAAGAAAATCTTTCCCCAAAACTTACAGTGTATATATTTTGAGAAAATCAAATGGAATTACTGTCTGGGTGTAGCTCTAAATTATTTGCTGTAATCTTACACCAATTCAGTTACTTAATCTAAGCACCAGGTAAGCAGCACAGGGTTGGAATGTATCTTTTCAATGGGTGGAGAGAGCAATGACTTATTCTTTGAGTTGACTCCATGATTTCAACAAGGCAATTCAAGCAATGAGATGCAACTTTGTCAGCTGGGAGCCTGAGAAACAATCTCTGACTTTCCATTGCTGTGGAAAATATAATCCTCAATTATTTACAAAAGAAAACCTGAAATAATCAGACGTATTTTAAAAATTATACTCTCCACTTTCAGTCTATCAAAATGTTTACAGATTTTTTTTTGGTAGATTACAACCAGAATAAATAGCGAAGAAATTTATTGCAGAATGTAGATAAACACAGATTTTGTATGTTTTAGGAAGAAAAGATACTGTAGGAAGTTCAGATTCTTGGCATTTTTGTAGATACAACCTTAAGACTACTAGTTGCTTATTTTAAAACACACTAATCCGTGCATAAACTAAAGAGCAGATTTGTGATTTATTGATATGCTTCTGCCAGCTAAGAACTGCTTTTCATTACTCTTTTGACTCATTCCTACAGTCATCACTGTTCCGTTTCAGCAATATTTTACATTCAAATATGTACATTTTCCCCTTTAAAAAAGAGGTTAAATTTCTAATTTCCTTCTGCTGTGCAGTAGGGGAGCACAAGGAAAAAAAGCCCTTCTTCCAGAGCGCTGTATTGTTCAGCAAACAGATTGAATACGAAGCATAGAACACGCTGGATTTGCAAACATACACTATGCAGTGCAGCTTCTAGCTACTGTAAATGCCAGGTAGATTGTATCATGCACCGTACCCTGCCAGTCACTTCCGAATCGCTATGAGAAATGAAGGGCAAGCATGTGAATTCAGGCATGCAATCTGAAGCAGTTAATTTATACACAATCAAATTTAATTTGTATACAGAGTCAAAGGCTTCCTCAAGCTCAGCTTCAACATAACACAGACACTGAGGAAAGTTTAGAGGAGGCTTTTCTTAACACTATTTTTTCTTATCTGATTCATGCAGCATCAGAAAAAGCCACACCCTAGAAGCTGCAGGGTTTGCCTCGGCGGTTGATTCGCAGCTAGCAGAGCACAGAAAAGCAGAAGCAGAATACAGAAAAGTATAGAAAATGTAAGCCCACCACT
>JANHGO010007169.1:0-20369 GCA_024606505.1 Aquila spilogaster
TGACAAGCTATCTCTGATAAACACTTTGAAGATATGTTTTTACACTTACATGTAAACAGTCCTGACTGTTAAAGACAAACTTTAAACAACATCTTGTAACTTTCCAGAATTGTTGGAGAAACTGGTTTTAAATAATACTTAGGAAAAAGAATTCAATGGTTAAAAATGGTTAAAACTTAAGTGAGAAACAGAACAGCAAGAATTATTTATTCTTGATAACTAGGTTAGGGGTACTTTGTATCTTGGTGTCATTCTACCTCTGTTCCTGCATCACCTATACACTGAGTTTCTTTTGTAAGTCATGTCCTGTTTCTTCCTGGTGCTGTACAAATGTTACTCTACCATCAGCATCAATGGCTGCTGTACGTTGCTGTGTGAGCCCTGACTGTAGCCTGATATAAAGCCTGCTCTGTCCAGCTAGCTGGAAATATGAGAGATTGATGTCCAAAATCAAAGTTGCACAGAACATGTGAAACTGTATTTTCTTTTTCTTAGAAACTTTTATTTTCAAGAATTTACTCCAATTTCCATGGGAATCAAAATGTGAACTTCCTGTGGCATATCTGAAGTTCCAGAATACATAAACCCCTTTCTCAAAAGGGGCAACTTTTCAATAGAATATTTGTTCCACTTTTGTGTTTCAACTATGCATTTATTTTGTTTGTTGTTATGCATTGTTTGTTGTTATTTTGTTTCAAAACTATGCATTTTACACCAAACTTTTTCACTTTTTTTTTACACTGGCTTTGTAGAGATGGAAACAAGTTATAAAGAGGCAAGGTAACAGAACTATTGGCAAGCACATTCGTGCGTATGTGTAGTATTTGATGTAAGTTATTCACTTAAAGGCTAAGCTTTATTTTTAAAGTAATTTGAAATGTATATTATAATTGTCTTCACTGTTTGATTAAAGCCAGCAATTGAATAGTACACTATAGAAAAATAAAGAAATCATAGAATAATCCTTTAAATGTCACTAGTCTTACTGAGTCTTACTATCAGTGCTATTTCATTTTATTTTTTTTAATAAGGAGAATAGAAGCAGAGCACAATGTATTATCTGCTGCAGATAAAACTACTAAAATCAAGAGTCTGAGGTAACTCACTGACACTAATTCAGGACAGTAAAAATGGGTCCTCTCCAAGAAATAGTATAGAAGTTGGTAAGATTTATATCAGCTGTTGGTTAGCATACTTAGTGCTCATTGCCAGATGAAAAACTTAAGGACTGCAGCATTTCTCATTATTTAGTAAGCAAACAAAAGGAACAAACAAGCTACACAACATATGCTCATAGTATCGTGTAGAGACATCTGTGTTGTATTTGGACATATAATTGAGTAAAGATTTCACATGAAAAATAATTATTCTTTATTGCTCATTAGCTGGAAGTAGAAGTGGTCAAACTGTTCACTGAAACAACTTACGACACTTTCATTCCTTTCTATAAGGAGAATATATTTTAATTAACTTTTGCAAATTGCAATACTATAGTGCACAGTATCATTGTGTGAGTAGTTTATTGCAGGCATTTAATTTAGAATGTTTGCATTTCTTGTTTCGCATTTGGAAGAGTTGCACACCACCTAGCTTACTAAGTATGAAGTCTCTTTTTTGGATAAATACTGTAGTAATGAGAGAAGTAATGCCTCAGTACATTACTTTGGTTTTCTTAAGAGATAATGTGAAATACACTGGGTTGTTAGCTGCATTTAATTTGTCAGCCTTGCTACTTCAGGTGATTAGTCTCATGTGGAATGTGATGACCAACTAGGTCACATTGCAAATGCCACCAAAATAGACAATTTAAGCAAATACATTTGACTTTGAATCTGCAGTTGGTCAAAAAGGATTCTCATGTCATTTTCTGTGATTTACTGGGGATATTCTATAGATGCAGCAGCACTGGTTATTGCAAATCCAGTGTTTGTAGACTGAGGTCAGTAATTTGCCACAGGGATGCATTTACCATAATCTTTCCTGTCTTGCTCTCGATAAGAAGCATTATCTTACTCTCCTGTGTCCATATCCCCAAATCTGAAAATACAGGTTTTGCCTCAGGTCAGACAGCAGGAAGAAATACTAGTTTGGAAATTCATTCCACTGTATCTCAGTTCTATCAAAGACTGGAATCATTTCTCAGAAAAAGATCACTCAAACTTTCAGTGGCCTACAGAAAGTCCAACAAACCAATTGCACCAAAGTATCACACACTTTATATTTTGTATGCACGATGAAGCTGCCTGCAAGATGGTCCCAAATGCAGACACTTGTCCAAAGCACTGCCATCAGCTAATAAGTACAGAGATGCAATGCCACTGGGAGCTGGACAAAAGGATGATTATATTGATGCTTAGTTATGTGTTTTCATTGAGGTACTGTATAGTGACAATATTTTTTTCAGTATAAGTTTAGCTAGCATGATCCTAGCAGGTCTGGCAGCAAAATGGAACTGACTGAGTTCTACCCATGTGTCTGCCAGCAATCTGCTCTGTAGATCTGCTAGAGATCGCTTAGTCTCACTGTGTTCCTTACCTTTATTTATCTTTTTATACTACAGATACTTATTTGTACAATTCTTAAGTTAATATGATCTTGATCATAGTAGGGATCCTTAAATGCTACTGTAAAGAGGATTAGCAATTGACAGATCATTGCAATGTTAATCAGCCTTGCAAAGATGTCCTAAGAATTCACCAACATAATGCCAAGCATATAACAATATGTGGTAAACTGAAGTGAGAGAAAATATACAGACCTTCAGGTAAAATATATCTTAAAAGGCTGGGAGAAAATTCTTTTGCTTGATCATAGCCATTAATATTACAAGTGATTTGGTAAATAAAGCAACTCTTGCAGTGTAGCATTCAGGGGAAAATGAGTACCATAGTTGGTTTTAAGAAGGCATTCAAGCTATACATTTTAAGTGCTCTTTTGTGCCACTGAGCAAAGGAGGAAAAGCAAAAGTTCAGAGTAAGTTGTTTATTAACAACTGAATAGGGAAAATATCCATTCTCACCAAATACTCAAGGAAATCTAAGCATTGTCAGGAAATAAAATATTTGGTATTGTCACATCTACAGCTAACATGCATTTGCTAGTTTAGGGAAAAAAAAGCTAAGATTATTCATTTCTGCCTAAAACTGTTTGTATTCATATAACCATTAAGTGCAATATAGAGAAGGGAGTAAAGGAACAATGGAACAGTCATTTAAATCACCAAAATATTTTCTTAAACTAGAACCTAACAGAAGTGTTTTTTTTCTAATTTAGAACTCTAATTTCTATTCGTAAATGTACTTCAGCAGATGCACAGTATGGACTGAATTCTCTTATTTCAATGAACACATCTGTGTTCATTATACCTTTGAAATTGCATGTCACCAAGTCTGGAATGAACTAGGTGTCCTTTTTGAGGGTCTGGTGTGAGTGGGTGATCTCATGCAGAGGGGATAAAGTGACTTTTTATACCTTTCTGGTGTAAATAACTATGGACATAGGACAAACTGTTCTGAAAACAGTTGTTGCTGACTACTGATTACCTGGAAGGTCAGTTCATCGTCATGTTTTCTTTGTCCTGCCAAGGGCACTTAATCAAGGAGTTTTTGGTTGCACTTATCAGGGTTGGCTTGAGGCTCCCACCTAAGTGGATATCCTTGGTCTCTGTGTTTGCTGGGTCACCTTGGTGATGGCTCAAGTCAAGGACACAAAATAGAGGGCATTCAGAAAATATGTACATTTGAAATGGCATATTTTCATAAATATGCTGCCAGGAAGCTTCACCTGTTCTTCCTGATCCTGACAGATAGGATCCCTAAACACCTGCCCAGTGCACTGTATTGTTCAATTAGGAGATTAGAGATTATCAGGAAGGTCATTATGGATGCGTGCTTCACTAAGGTTTCCCTCTTACAACTATATTACATAGTGAGTCAGATAGCAGGTGGAGGAACTGGAACTTATCTTATGCTATACAATATCTATTTATTTGTTGTTGTTGTTTTTTTTTTTATTGTGCAAAATGGACAACAGTATTTTAAATGTGCTCACCTCTTTTCATATCAAAGGCATTGTGTTCCTTATCCAGGGACATTCATAACTATACAAGATGTTTGCAATAAACCATGAGAAACACACAGGAGTGTTCTTAGACCAAATCCACCAGTGAAATAGCGGCTGAGTTTAGCAACACTGATGCAATATTCTCTTCTGTCCTGAGATAGAGGGTAACTTTGCAAAAGTGTACAGTTCTATTGATAACTTCTTAATGTGATGTTGTTTCTTTTACCATCTTTCCTTCCTCCCTTCCTCCCTGCCTTATTTCTCTGTATTCTTTACCTTGTGACAAGAGCAAAGAATGACAGTGCCAGCACTAAGTTCCTTCCCGAGTAAGTTTGTCTTTGAACTGTGAAATGTGTCAGATGTTACTGCACTACATCAGCCTTGTTCTTTGCTTTCCCCTATATCTGCTATTCTGCACGTCTGAGAGACATGTTATGTGTCTGAGAGAGAAGCCAGTCAAAAAGTAAGATGCTTCAGTATCTTATATAACTATTAGTATTACCATGCCAGCCACAAACAGTATGGTTTTCCCTGTGCTGCCTTTCTCTGTTACACTGACCCACCTTTAGGTCCAACTTTCAACTGAATAGTGTAATGGAGCAGTCAAGGAGAAGAACTTGGAACAAATTGGGGATCTTGATAAAAGATTGCAAAATGGCAAAAGATTTTGGCTGTGTGCAGCAACATAAAGTCAGGTTTCTGATTATTATATTATATAATTATATTATTATATTATGAGGTTTCTTGAATCTTATCTCAAACACAGGAAGGAGGGGTGCTAATGTGCATGCAGTTTCTGAGCACCTGAGTGAAGGTGCTTGGGTCCATGGTTTGACTCACTGCAATGAGAGTAAGAGACTTCTGTGTTTTTCTAGAGAGGAAAACAGAAGGAAGAGATATTCTTTAAGAAATGCTGCTTCAGCAAATCCCACATGTTGTTCACTTTCTCAGATTGAAACAGGATACATTAGTATGTTTGGTTCTAAGAGATGCTCCGGGTGAGCCAGGCTAGTGAGGACCTCTGCCTATGGTGCAGAGCCTCCCTCAAACCTGGAGCTCCTGCTGGCTGGGAAGTGCACAGTGATGCTCTGACCTGGGCGGAAGCTGAGTGTGGTCACATCTCCTCTTGATGCTCCAGATTTTCCAGGTGGTGAGAGCAGCCTGTGGAGAAGAGAGACTGAAGTAGAAGCAATGAGGTGTGCGGCTGCCTCTGGTTGTTGCCCTCTTTCTGCTCTCCTTGGTGCCTGCATTCAGAAACCTGAACAGGAAAGATCTTCTGATTTACAAAGTAGGTTAATGTTTGTTTCCTATGCTATCCATGGCTGGGCTTTGGCATGTGTGTAAAGTTAGCATAAACCTAAGAGTTGATAGCCTGTATTGATTATGTTATCAGATGCCACTTCTGAAGTGTTCTGAAAGCACATCTCCTCACATAGTCATCCCGTTCTTATGCTTCAGTGTTACTAGCAGAGATAGCCCATGTTATCTAGATTACCTGTACCAACACGTAAAGAGATAAAACTAGGCTTTAAAACTATTTTTTAGCTGAGACAATTTTGCATTACTTGTCACTGAGGCTTCTTTTGTAGCCCACAGGTGTAAGATGCGTATTATACTGATAGTGACACGATGAAATGCAGATACCATTTTTCCACAACTTCAACAACTAAATGATTTAGGTAAATATAGCCAAATTATTACATGAAGCTTTTCAAAAACAAATTTATTTCTTGTACATTGTATCAATAAAAGCTATAGTATTCATAACTTATCCTATTAAAAATGTACATCATGTATGAAATTTTAATTACTACATCTCAGAATATCAGAACTACTTACACAAAAAGATAAAGATATGACTTGGCAGATGTGTCCGTGACTGTTTAGCAATTTGTGTTGAATTTCTGAATCTTATTGTTTAATGACTTAAGGCCTTATTTGTCTGGGACATGCACATCATGTAAAACATATTTGCATAATTGAATACGTAAGTGGTAAAACGCTACTATGGAGGTTACACAAACCCCAAATACTCTCTCAACAGTATTTACTTTTATTATCTAAAAACTGTTCAAACCTGAGGGAGCAAGTCCAGTGGGGCAAAGGGAGTTTTTAGAGTCTATGTGGAACTTTCAGATGGATAAGGTTGCATTTGTTTATCGCTATGCTATTGAGAAATACTACAAAACGTCAGACAAGCCTGATATTGCTCAGTTTTTTAATCTTTTATTGAGAGACATCACTCAAATTAGTTAACCTTTTGCACCCAAGTGTCTAGTGCCACTTTTCAGAGGCAATTTTGGAACACAGATATTTACTTCATTTGAAAGAAGCTAACCTCATCAACAGAAAGTCAGTGAAGATTTATCTATACTGTCTGGTTTCCCAAAAGAATTGGAAGTCTGATTCTGCTCATGCCAGTGGCATCTGCTGGAGCTAATGATAGAATCTATGGGAATAGATTGAGCATGAAGATGATGAATATAGCACTGCCATGATATTATGATAAATTTCTGATTTACGGACAATAGTTCAAATGACAATACTTACAGTATTATTTTTTCTTGGAAATCCATTATCTCTTGAAACTCTCATCAGAAATTGTGGTGGTGAAGAAGGTAGCAAAAATGTATTTTATGAGTAATGCTATGGAAAATAAAAATAAAACATAGAGCCCATATTTAAAAATATGAACAATATAAAGCACAGATGAAATTTGTTTAGTAATGATGACTCAAGCCTTATTGGTATCTCAGATCCTGGCAGCGTTCTGTGGACATCTGTTCCTCATTTCCTGTCCTCAAAATTACAGCCTGAAATGTCTTCACAAATCTGAAGCTTCCTGTCAGGTATGGTTTCACACAAAGTGTTTCTGTGATGCTATTTTACTACAGCTGTATCCAGCTTGTTGGGAAAAGTGATATAAAAGCTCTTTGGGCTTTATTTAAAGCTTTATTCTATCAGAAATCTTCTTCCATACCATCATATTTTGCCCTGGTCAGGTTAGCCTAGCTTGAAGAGTTAAAGTCTGCTGGCAGGGTGCAGCCCTAAGCAGATGTAGAAGATCAAAGAATGTGGCTCAAAGCATTGCTTTTCTGTGTCAGTGGATTCACATGCATGGACATGTTTCCTGCAGCTCTGAAAGATCAGAATCCTGGACTTGTCACTGTGAAAAAGAACCGGTGTTTTTTGCTAGCTGCAGAATATCTTCCACTGGGAAAATGGAGCCAGTGAAGGTGGGATGAGAGTAGGGGACATAGGCTCTCACATCCAAAACTAAATAGAGATAATGAGTAGGGCATAAAGCAGTCTCTTTTCTCTGATGATAGATCAGAGTCTACAAAATGTCAAGGTTTATGCATACAAGCATCCAGTGCATGTAACCTATTTTTCATGTTCTTTTTTAGCTTACTTAATCAGCACAATCAACTTCAGAATTAAAAAGAAAAAGGAGATAATGGCTGCAAACTAAGTAACCATTCCTATAGTTTTTAAGCACATCATTTGAATCATCAGCTATAGACATTTAAACTGAGATGCATTAAACTGGTTAATGTGCAAAATGATAACTAAACATCAGACCACCTGGTTGATTAGCATTTAGAAAGAAATTGTACAGTTGAGAAATAGAAACCAATTACAGACCTTAAGAAAGACTATGAAAGTCACATTTCTTGCAAATATGAATCTGAGAAACTTAATAAAAATACATTTTTGCCAGCTGTTTCCAGATTTGCTAAATCAAACTAAATGGGTTTTAAAAGCCATCTAGCAGATGGAAGGAAAATGTTCACATTTCCTAAAGTGTTAATGAAATTTAGTTATAGCAAAATTGGAAGAAACAAAGAATAGATACACATTCTAATGGTTATGTGACACCAACAGCTGTCACTGCAAAGCACTGAAATAAAAAAAAAAAAAGAAGAAAAAAAGTGGAAAAAAAAGTGCAGGTTACTTTCCCCCTTTTCCTAATCAAAAGTGGCAAAAGAAATAATGAAAAATGGGAAAATACTGTTTTTTTCTTTCTCCAGTCTGTCTTAAGGAGTGCCATTTTTATTAGATAGTGGTTATAATGCAGTGCAACTAACTTATAAATACAGTACTACTGAGACCAGCAGGGATCCAAATAATAGACAAGTATCCATTCTAATTGATACTTAGGGCTTTGATAAAGAAGACCAACAGCCTGAACCATTTTAAGTGTTCATTTTAAAAGTTTTAGCACAAAGAACTTTATTTCCCTACAGGGATCTTTATGCAGTTCTTTGAAGTTTTATGCACTTAACCTGTAAGATTCAGACAATGATGCAAAGAGACAACAGCATTTCTAAAGCACAGTAGCAGAATTTAAGTAGTAGCTGAGTATGAAGTAGTAGTTGAGTATTAAACGGACTTTATTCTTCTCATTAGCCACAGGAGGAAAAGGAAAAAAAAACATCCCAAAGATTAAATTGTTTTATTGTGCTAGGCAGGAGAAATGCAGAATAATGAAAGGCTTCTGTACTGGCATAAGGGCACTCTAAACAGCCTTCACTGTTCTCATTACGTATCAGAAAAAAAATAACTGTAGCATTAAATTCAGTTGAAATGAAGCCCATAAATCCTGCAGGATAATCAGAGCTGTTTAAAATAGTTTAAAACATTTTCTAATAAATGGAGATGTAGAGACCTTTGATAATTTTATCATCTTGTTCTCTTTGTTTGATCACCAGCTGTACAACACGTGACAGTGAATTTCTTATCTTTGTTTTCTAATCCCTTGCTTCATGTGTCCCTTGCTTTTCTTTCTGACTTGATTTCAAAACCTCTGATCTCCAGATTACGTTCAACCTTTTGACTTCTCATGCACATATTTCCTGTGATGTCACCAAATCTACCCAGCAAAGAGCAATTACTCTCTCCCAAGAACATTAATCACTATCTTACCTATATTCAGAAATAGAAGTGCAAAGATCAAAGAAAAATGTATAAAAAAGGCTTTCTTTAAAAATCATTGCTGAAAAATTGAAAATCATTGGTGCCTAACTATAATACGTAGCTGTCTAGAAAATCTCCTTTGCACTCTCCTCACTTTGTTTTTCATGTTAAACACTGACTGTATATTCTGAATTGAGATGTTGCTCACATATCAATTGTAAGGTGCAACATATGCTTTTTCCTGTGTCAAAATATTTCACATAAAAATATCAATTATTATAAGAATTACAATTGAAATGCCAAATTGAATTGTCTCTCTTATTTCAATATTGCTGAAATATTCAATTTTAATTAAAATACTTCTATTTTGCATTATTGTTTTTTATTATTTTTTATTTTGATAGTCTTCCAGCATAAATAAAATGAAATGGAATTGCAGTTTCCCTAAATCATTGATTTACACATATTGATACAATACCAAGGCAATTGCTTGAAATGTCAAATTTTGCTTTGAGGTCATAATGGAAACAGCTTTTGAAATGGTGGAATTCCCCTTTGAATGAAAATTCTTGTTTCTTACATCTTTTACTGGTGTTAAACCCAGTTAAACAGTTCAATGAAAGTTTAATGCTATTTGAGAAGTATATGTTTGGAATTATCAACAAGACTTATTATGTGATGTCAGACTGAGAACTAGATTATCTTAAATGTCCCTTCCAACCCAAGCCATTCTATGATTCTATATGCTATGATTATATGATTCTAATGGCTTCCCTTGTTAAAAAAACATGTTTTTAGAACATAATGTCAGCTTGTCATTCAGATTTTCCCTTAATATATGCCAGAATTACAATAGAAAAAGAGTTAATCTTTTTCTGCTGCAAATTAATGAAAAACTTAAGGAGCTCCTGATTCTTACACATCTGTACTATGAAAGTATGATAAAAATATAAGCTTTCAGGAATATTTCTTCAATGATATGGACTTCAGAGTATTTTATCCATTCCCATCTAGAGCTGAGAATGTTAATGAAATCAACTCATTCTGATGCATTTAGTGCCATAGAATGACAGGTATGTTGCTGTGAGCATTATATATAAGACTCTTGGGCAAGATTACTGAATTTATGACTCTTACAAACCAATTTTGTGTTGAGTGCTTGTCTGCAGGCCAGGAAAGAACTTTCCCCAACCAAATGCCCCAGACCTGGATGCTGCCTATGGGATGGAGCTGAGCAATATGCTGATTGCAGCATTTTGAAGCTATGGATGTACTTCAATTAAATCAAAACCAAAAACTGTTACATAAAACTTTAGATCTTTGTGCGTCAGGGCAGTGTGAAACAATATGTAAGTGTGCATAAATAGTTTGTAATAAAATCTTTTAATTCCATATCAGGAGATTATGAATTAAATGTATATACATATGCAGTTGGTAGGATAGGAAGCATTGTATCTAGCGCTGTGGTATATCCAGCCTCAGCTGGAGTGGAGCTGTTTCTAAGTGACTATAACCAATGTGGTATCACTTTACCCATGTTTGTTTTTCTCTCAAAAACCAAAATCAGAAAGAGGCCCCGACAAACTGTTCATTCTGGCAAGACAAAAAATTCAGATGCAGTTACATAGCTCTGACAGTTGTTCATATTAAAAACCTTTTAAAAAGAAGTAGAGCTGCAAAGCTTTATTTACTGTACCTTTCCAATTGAACGCTCTCTAAAGTGGGATCAATAGAGACACAAAAACAAATAAGAGCAAAAAGAAGATTTTGTGTTCCATAGGAGTATATAAGCACACACTTTGGTATGCCCAAAGTCCTTGATAATTTTCTCTCCTATTTTTTTTTTCCTGGTATCCACTGTTTTAATATTTTGCAGGTATTCAGTTTACCAGTATGTTTGTGTGAACAGTTGTCAACAGGTTTTATGAAAGAAGAAAGAAGTTTTAAAAGTCTTTCACAAGAACAGCTTAAAGAGCAGTACTGCTCTGTTGATGCATAATATAGTACCTCAAAAATCCTGTGCTTAGCTTTATACATGTGCATGCAGGTGTATCATTCCTCTAGAAACTTCTACAAAATTTATACAACTCCATTACCAGAGCCCAACCCACTTCAGATGATGGCTGTGAATTCGTTTCAGGTAGAGTTTCTGGGCCGGAGGTCCAATTGGACTAAAACTAGTAGTCAAGATAATTAAATGAAATAAAAATAACAAAATGAGTGTAGTGGAAATGCTAAGTCATGGCTTGAACCAGTGATTGAGCACCTGGTGGGAAGGCAGGGCCAACCCAGGAGAGATCAGATGCAAGCAATGCACCTGAGTGACCAGAAGGGGTGATGCCAGGATCCACCCCTTCCCAGACCTCATTTAAGGGTTGGCAGTGCAGGTGAGGGTATCTTACTGGATGTCCCTGCCTACCTGAGGCCCTCTAAAAGTAATCAGTTTTGTTTCCTTTGTTTCTGTGTCCATGGATGCTACATTTGGGCTTTTTCTCATTTGCTGCTGCCTGGGATTGTGTCACTCCATTATTGTTGCTGTACTTTCCATCATATTATAACATTGCAGCATTACAATGAGTTTAAAAAAAAAAAAAGGATGAATTATTTCTGAGATAAAGCTGATCTTCATCAAACCAGCAAGGCTTTTGAAATTAAACAAATAGTAGGGGAATGTTCACATGACTTTCTGGAAGGAGATACACTGTTCTGGATCAGAGAAAATTTAACTACACTTTCTTAACTAGTCTTCAAAAATGCCTGTTACTAGCGACTATGAAAGCGATCAGAAATCATTTTGTCATCACAAAATGATCTTTGACTCTCTGTTATAAAGATGCTGTCTTTGAATTACTGGGTGGGTCTTTGTTCCTTCTGATGTGTTTATTATGTCTAAGTTCACTTGCCTTTTACCCAATATACAGGAAATTCTGTGGCCCACCTAACATTCAACTTCATCAAATTAGTTGGTAGGCACTGATATTCTTTGGTCATGTGAGAAATGGATTCTTACCGTGTATATCTAAGGAAAGAAAAATTAATAAAATCATGGGAAGTACTCAAGGTATCAACAGAATTCCAAAAATCTTGTGTGTTCTTATTCTTGAAAGATCTATTCTAAAGAAGATCTTTATGATTATATTCCTCATTTTCCAGAATTTATTTGAATTTGATGAAGTTATTGTAAAAACCACTTTCAGGGGAGATTTTAATAGGTTTAATCTGTGGATTAAAGCAGTGCTTAGTTGGCAGGTATCTTTTGCTTTCTTATTCTGAGACAGCTAAGAATGCTATGTCATTTCTATGACGAGTATTTTGTATTAAGACCAGTCCTACTGAAAGTTATGTATCCATACAGAATAAATTAAATTGGATTTAATTTGTATTAGGCAAAAGGACATTCAAGAAGTGCCAGCATAACAAATTTATTTTACTGTTGTTTTTTGTCTTAGGATAGTACTATGAGTTACCTGGTATTCAAGAAGAATGGCAAGTAAAAGATGCAAACTTCAACTGAACTTTGGTAGGAAGAGAGAATGATGCATAGCTTTTACTGCATTTACTGGAGTTCTTTTGTGCTTATAGTTTATTCTATTCACACTGCTCCCATCTGCAGCACCAGCTTGCTTTTCTTCCCTTAGGACTGCAGGGTGTTTTAATAATAGGCCTTCAAGACCCCCACAGCAATGAGAAGTCTGATAAAATAAAGAGAAAAAGGAGCTGAAGTGATCCCTGGAGAAGGAAAACATATTTTCTACTTTTCATTTCCATTTCACAACAGAATGATGGGCTGAACTAATAAAAGCCCATTGGCATTCCAACAGACCCAAACAGAGTTTGCCTGTTGGGTAGTAATTATATGTTTCAAGTATTCACATACATAATTAAATAGTGTTCTGTTTCTTTAAATAAATGTACACAGAAGCCAAAATAGTGAAACAGTCTCCTCTGTCTCATTTGGGTGAGAGAACGAGAACTTTTCTAGTAAATTTTTTTTTCTTTGCCTGCTCTTATTTCTAAGATCAGCTGATGTTTCAGAAAAGAATACCTCAGAATCACTGGTATAAACTACATTAATTTCTGTACAAGTTGTTATAATTTGATCAGAGCTGAAAGCCATGTCAGTTCCTCTTAGCAGCCGTATTCTAACCCTGAGCAACTATTCTGACTTTGGGCTATCATCTATTTAAGTCTTACCTGTCATTGTTATTCCACAAAAATAGCCAGTACATTTTTGTGCCATTAACATCAGCATTTCAGGGAGGAGCTACAAGGCTATGGTTTGATACATGAGGGTATGTGGAGATGTCATGTTTTATGAGGTTCTGGTGATAAGTATGCTGAGGAGATGAAGGCTTTCTTAAGCACTGCCATTGATCGGTTGTGTTGGAACTGTATCTGTGAATTCTGGTCATACAAATTCAATGTCATGTCATATGAAAATTTCATACTGGAGAAAAGGAAAGCAATAAAACTTACAGGCTTTTTACTGCAGATAACTTATGCAAGTAGAAAATGAAGAATATCATGATGGGGAAAGGATATATGGTTTTTTTTTTTTTTTTTTTTTCACATCAGTAGTTCCGTAGTCTGTGAATAATCTAATTACTGCCATGGCTTTTTGTGTTCTTCATGGCATAAGTAGGGTTATCAGTATGTGTAGAAAACTTTTTCCATGCAGAGTAAGAAAAATACTGTTGGATTTGAAAAGTGGCTGCTTCAATTACAACCACTTGCAAGTTGTAGATTTAGTACTATTTGGGTGATAATGGAGTTACCAAGAGGCAGATGTTCATGTACAGGGCTAATGTTGTTTGTCAGGGTTCCAGCAAAGGACAATGCCTTAACTGAGATCTGGGATCACCACAAACTGTAAAGAGCTCTCCCATGGTGGACAGGATAAGTTTGTATCTTGTACTGAGTTTATGAGGGAAGAATTTTTTTTTCTACTCAGCTTCTCTGCAGTGGTATCACTTCACACATGTTAATAAGATGGGGCTGGTTTAGAATTTGAAGAGATGCTCAGATGAACTTGAGGTAGCGTAAGAAAATTGTTAGTGATACAGAAGACTAAATAATTTGATTCTAGCATTACTGGTTATTGCCAGGGAGATGTATGCTAGTATCTCCATTGTGGAGGAATCCTAATATTAAAAAATACTTAGAAGTAGAACTGGACCATACTGTTAGGAAGGAATTACAAATATTTTAAAATGTCCTAATTTTTACTTGGCATACTTTGAGGAATACTTAATATGGATATATTTAAGTGAAGGTGCTATGTGTGAGCTGTTTATTAATGATATTGTGATTTCAGAGTGATTTTGAAGTCCTAATTAATCATCTGGGACTGGTCACCAAGGCAATATAGTACTGAGTCTTTCCCTTGTGATTTGCCTTTAACAGGAAAGAGTAAAATGAAAAAAATTCTAGACAGTCAGTCAAAAAGTACGCTGCATGAATCTTTGTGCAGATTTATACTTATTTTCCCCATGGGCTTTGATTTGTGTTCTGAAATGCTCAAGACAGCAGAATTCCTATTTTAAAAAAGTAGTTAATTAATAAATAACATGCCTATGAGATTTTTTTTTAATTTGAACAAATGGTTGAGCATGTTGTTCATATTTCTTCTAGAGGCCTCTAGATCCACAACATTTACAAAAATGTATGTTATGTTAGCCCAAATGAGAGGACAAATGATATCTTTCTACTCTTGCTTTCTTTACAGCCTGTTTTTATCAGTACCCATTTTGATCAGAGAAGTGTCATTAAATACTTAAATTAAATCTCTCAGGAGATCAAAAGATAATTGAGATTTGTCTTTTTTCCTCTTTCATGGTTGAAAATATAACAGTATGGAGAACAGAAGAAGGCTAGGTGTTATCTTCAAAGTACTGCTCATTTTTTCTATGTATGACTAGTGGTTGCAGGAAAGTAAACTCGCACATTAGAGAAAAAAAAAACCCACAACAAAGTATATCTGTGAGCATGGTATGACAGTCACACTAAACACTACTTGCCTGAGAGTATAAAGGAGAACAGTCCTACCTGTACCTAAGTTCCCTGCTTTCCATCAACTCGTAGCTCTAGCCATTGCTTGTCATGACTCCTTCTGCTTCAACATTTTTACTTGAAATTATTTTTCTAGAAGTGTCGGGAACAATTCCAACTGAGAGCTTTGCCCAGAACACTTCTAAGTTCATGATACAAACAGTGACGATATGATGAGTGATTTCCTAGTAGCAAAAAGGAGCATCACTTAGCACATTCAGTAATAAATCCTGCATGTGATCTTGGTCTGCAAGTTTTTGTCTTAGGAAAATGTTCCCAGAAGAATGAGCATAGGGAAGGCAAAAAATTCTTTAGGTTTGAGAGAATCTCTGTTGTGCAACTGATCTTCAGTATTCAGTGCTCTTAAGTTTATTATTATTTATTGGGGCCACATGTTTGAAAGGGAACATAAAAGTGAGATTATAAAATACTATTCTTGCTGTCTTTAAGAAAGAAGAGTGCTACCACTAAGTCAGGTAATCACATTTTACCTGCCTACAAATTATAGAAAATCTGACTATTCCAGTTTTTAGAATCCAGCATTAGGTTGTGTTTGTGCAGAATGTCAAGACAATTGCCCAAACAGATTTGAAAATCAATGAATTTCGTTCAGGGGAAGAAGCAACATTTTTCTGAAGAGGAGAAATTCATTCTTGTAAGTACTTATGTTCCACTTAAACACAAGTTAGTGGACAAAGTTGAAACTTCAAGATTAATCCTTACCAAAATAAATAAATTTGGAGTTGGTGCCATGTGGAACCTGTAAGAATTTCCACTGCTCTTACTCAATAGGATCAGAGTCTAAAGAGCAGTAAAGCATCATAGTTCTCTTGTAATTGGTTTTATCTGTAGTTATTATTCTTTCTTGATTTTCAGTTTTAACTCCAAAACAGTAAATATGAATTATTCATAATTGCAGTCCTATTTTCCAGGCCTGTGAGATGCTGAGAGAAATTATTTAATTATCTAATCTGTTGGCTGATTACTTGGAGTGTCACTATTATGAATAAGTACCTATGGATTTGGGTGGAGGGAGCCCTTTACCTTCCTAATCTTGCACAAACTAAGATATTCAACAGGAATTCCTATACTTTTAATTTCCTTCCCTAGGCATGTGAGCACTGAAGTGGAAACCATACTTTAGGAATAAATGCCCCATGCACTGGCTCAAATAGACCAGTGGTTAGGGTACAAAGCTGAAATTTAAGAGACTTGGCTGCTTTTTCCCCTTGTGCCATTTGCCATTTACTTGCTCTATGACACTGCATAACTGATGCACTTTGCTGTTTCAGTTTTCCCATTGTCACAGTGTGGATAGTGAAAATTTCTCACTTTTCAGCTGTGTTATGAAACTTCAAAATAGCAAAATGCACTGTATAAGAGCCTCAGTGCAAATGCAGAGCATGATTTTAAGATGATTTGGGTTTGTTACTGTGTACCTACATCATTACACTTTTATCACTACTCTCTGATTACTCTTTCAGTGCTTCTGAGAACATATGAAGACGCTAGCAATCTGTTGAGCTGTAACAAGATGACAGTATTTGTTGCTTCACTCTAAAGAGCATTTTACTCATACTTGGCTCTGTGTTACCTAGTGGGGACAGACACCACAGGCCAGCTAAGCTGGGGCTTTCAAAGTGGAATCCAGGAGGAGCACACAAAACCAGACAGCTGTTGCAAAAATATCTGCTGTCACAGTTGGCACTTCTGCTGTTGCTGCTCCCAATCAGTGGCCCCCAAGGTCTGAATGACACTGATCGGGGTTTGCCTAAGCCAGGAAGATGCAGCCAATTTTTGTGATGAGAAAATTGAAGTGCTAGTGCAGTTACTGTAGGATGATGGGACCTTAGTGAAGCAATGGCTGGTACATCAGCAGAGTATCAGTAAAAGCAGCAGCTTCAGACTGCAAATAAAAACAATATTTTGGCATCCAGGCTAAGAGACAACAGAATACTTTCAGTAACTAATTAGATTACAGTTTAAATGCATGCACATTAAATGTGCAGTGTTATTAATTCAGCATCAGAAAATATAAGCTAAGGTGACCAGATGTTCCACTTTGACAGATTAAACTCTTTTCTCCTCCCTAATAAAATGTCCTGCTGTCTTGGTGATTTTGTTGGCTGAAATGTGATGTGCTCCAATTACTGTTTATATAAGAGCAGAGTCCATGATCTACAGATCTGTCCCAAAAGAGCTGTCTGTCCATTAGGATAAAGAGTCACATTATTTCTTATTCTAGCTTTGCTGTCTCCCTTTTTCACTCCAAACATCTAATTACTCCACAGAATGTGCAATAGCTTCAATAGGAAAAGTTAAATTACTTCTTATCTTTTTTTTCCCAAGGAGCACAGCTTATTTTGTCAATTAAGGAACTTCCTTGAAAAGCAGGAAATGGGGATTCAATATATTCCAGGAAATGTGAGCTGTGACTTCTAGCACTTCATGTCCTGGTGGAGTACTGTAATCACTGAATTATTAAATTCAGGAGGACAGCTACTTTTATGGTATTCTGTTCCAGATATATCTTGAAAGGAAAAAAATAACATCTTTTATAAGGGGAGACCTACCTGTCTAATTTTCCAAGAGCATTTGGGATGTGTCCTGTACAAGCAGAAAGAGTTCCTCTTCTGCAGTCCTGGTGCTTTAGCTAGTGCAGGGATGGGATTTATTTATTTCAGCGCACAACCATGTCCAACCATGTCTGAAGTGTTTCCTATCTCCTGTCTTTTTTGTTGTTGTTGTTGTTGTTGTTTATCTCTGTTCAGTGTTTGGGATCTGTAAGTCACTTTTCTGAAGCCACTAATTCCTTTTTGACACCCTGACAGAAGCTCTGCATTTTGATGGGGACTCTTGAGCATGATGGGGTGCCCAAACGCCTCAAAGCTTGCTGGTGTGATGGTGAGGCCTTCTGTAAGCTTAATTTTGAGGCACAGATATAAGGCAGCTACATTAAGAGTATAATTTTCTTCAGCCAGGGGTTGGTGTGGACCTTGACCTTCATGTCTGTACAAGCTCTTTTAGGAAGCCTGTAACTCACCAAGGATGTACTCACAATTATCCTAACAGTTTTCTATTTTCTGCCAACTGGCTCCATGTACAGACTTTTCACAGACCCTGAAGTGTAGGATTATCCATCAAAATGTGGAAATATATTACAGGGTAGAAGTATTGCAGTCAAGGATTAAAAAGTGCCCACATGCTCTTGAGTGTCGGGATCTATCTGTACCTGCAGTGTGCATCTGTGATTTTTTTGGCACTGTAGTATGTGTTTCATTGAGGGAGGCACATGCTGTTGTAGCTAGGTTTATTTAATGTGTAAAGACTTTGCAAATATCTTCATGTCTTTCCCCCTGTTCATTCTCTCAGTGGCACACTGATTTCTTACAAGGTTAGTCAATCTGTCAAATTCCATTTCTGCCTTTACTTGATACTGTTAAATGCAGAAATAAAGAAAATCGGGTAGGTAAAGACAAGGAGGTAGTATGAAAAAAGCACTGGGTTAAATACTGTCATCCTCTAAGTTCTGCTGATATCACATAGTGCATTTCACATTACTGGGGATTATACCCCTTTTGTCAAGTAAACAAAGATCACTCTAATAAGGGATTTCTGTAACAGAAAAAAGGAAGACTTGCATGTTTTTCACACTGAGTGGAGAGTATGCCAGTATTTTAAATAACAATACAGTGTAATTAATAAAAGTAGTACAAAATGAAAAAAATACCAGTGGAGAAAACTGATTCTTTATCAGTAGAGAAATATCAAGCCCCATTTTCAGCAGGCATTAACTTTTACTTTTAGCTTTTAATTGCAGTCACAGCAGTAAAGTGGTTTGTTTTGTGAATCACCTCTAGGAAGATGCTCAACCAGAGGTCTAAGTTATGTATAACACTTCCAAAAGGCACAAAGCACAGGTGTGGTCTCAGCTTCCAACATTGTGCACTGGTGGGGATGTGATCACCCTGTGAATGTTGTGATGATGCAACTCTTCTAACTTTTTTGTTGAGGAACTGAAAATATTGTCCCATGGTAAAAATTTGTTTGAGATGAAAAATAAACAACTGCCTACACTTTGTAATTCTACACGTGTATTTCAGACTCTAGAAAAGCTCAATCACTATCAGTAGGAGGGGAAAAAAAAGAAAGAAAAATCCATGAAGTAGTGCCTGAAGATAACATTTTGTTTCTTTTTACCCCACACACCCCTAGTTTGATATCACTCTAATGGAGGGCAGAGGCTTTCCATCATGCTGCCTGCCTACATGACACATGTGTTATATAGCCCCGTTAGCCTTTTCCATCAATAAGAATGTTAGCAGTCTGTCATTTTCCATTTCAGGTAAGTATCACAGCAATCTGTCACCTATTTATGTCTTTATTATACCCTTTGCATTTTATTTTTTTTGTTAACAGTAAAGTCCTTGACCCAGATAAACAGAGAAGATCAATCTTTAGCCTCGCATTTCATAACATTAAAAAAAACACGACCCACAGGCTCTCTTCAGTGAACCACGTCCTTGATGACGTATGCACATTTTCATATGTTTTGTTTGAAATTATCAGCAAAAGAAGCAAAATATTTTTCATCTAAAACAAATCTAAAGAAAAGCAAGCAACGTGTGATTTTAATTGTCAAATATATGTATTTTTTATTCTTCCTCCACTGCAGTTTTCGCAGAGGGTACAATACCAGCAGGGCAAACAGTGAGACTAATCAGGAGTGCAACCAACTTCACTTCACACACAGGGAGAGCGTTGCAGAATTACACACCCAGGGCTATTTGGTCAGAGTTCAAGAGTTCAGCTCATCGAGACTCTGTTTTATTCCCTGAAATGCCACTGGTCTACTTTTTCTTAAAGCCGAAGTTCCTCAGAAATGAAATTTCTTGTCAGAATAGGTGCCAGAGGGTAATCTGCAATCAGTTTGTTCTAAGGCTTAATTGAATGCTTCTTTGTCATGGAAAAACACATTGTTTAACGAAAGTGGAGTTTGGAAGCATGACATCTTCAGTGTAGGTTTTCTTCTGATGAGCCTAATTCGAGATCATAAGCTCGGAGGGTAACACTAATTCTAGAAGTTTATGAAAGGCACATTTATTATACTTTCTTTTTCTTTTTCTTTTTCAAAGTATCACATATGACACAGTGTTTCATGCACTTCTTTTTTTTTTCTTTTTTTTTCATGAAAACATCACCTTCGGGGAGCATGAGTGAGCCTCAGAAGGTTTGCCTTTCTGCAGTAATTTTCAGACTGGTACCATTTTCTTTTTCTTTTCTTTTCTTTTCTTTTCTTTTCTTTTCTTTTCTTTTCTTTTCTTTTCTTTTCTTTTCTTTTC
>JANHGO010007170.1:0-20365 GCA_024606505.1 Aquila spilogaster
AAAACCCCTTCATTGCTCACGTACTTCAAGAAGCCGATGAAAATGATAAAAGGTAAGGAAATAACAAACAGTATGTTTCAGATGCTTCTGAAAGCCTTAAACACGACAGCAGGACAAGGAATTAAATGATGAGAAAGTTCATGCAGTTTCAGGCTTAAACACAAATCATATTTAGCATTGACTGCTGAAGTTCTGGTTTGACTCATCTTGACATCATCTTGGCAGAAGTTTGCGCTATATTTCCCTTCTGGGCAGCTTTACAAGCAGTGAAATCAAAAAAAGTGAAAAACGTACAGGATGGTGCCTTTGTGTCCCTTAGAGAAGCCAAACCCCGTGTCTAGTCTTCCTAACTCCCTTCCTTTTGTCTCCCTCCTGTTTAAAAAGCCTCAGCTGCATCCAGTTAGCTTCCAGCTGGTAATGCTTCCCTGAACTGTCTCTGAATCCTGCCGAGGTATTAACCACTCAAACTCTCTCTCATTCTGTGGCTAGGTAAGGCTTCCTCTCGTGGATGCTCCTGGGGTCAAAGTTAACTGTCCTTTGGAGAGAAAACGTGAGAAAATACAGCGTAGGGAAATGGTTTGTGTTAGGTTTTGATCCTGAGGGCAGGGTAGAGTAAATAAAGGAAAGAGAGCAAGTAAAAAGGAGATGATGAGGTAACCTCCAGGATAGTCTTTACTTCCACCTGCCTTTCCCTTACCTTGCTTCTTCCTGCTTTCTGTGCGTGTGTGCTAAGCGTGGTCTTGTGGCTGTGCACTGTCTTCAGATATCAAAAAGGACAGTGCTGAGGTACAGCTTGAATCACATCATCTGTCATGGTGTTACCAAAGGTAGTGGCAACAGCTAACTGCATGCAAATGCATCAGTGAGGGCAAGCATGGATACACTCCTTATCTGGAGAGAGAATTCATTTTTCTGTGTCTTTTTACTTTTCCCCATGTGCTTACGTTTTTATGTTACAGCAGAGGGACAAAAGGGATCACATTAAAAATAGCTGGAAATAATCGTCTAGTGCCTGTGCAGAGAGTTACAGATGATGATCTTCAAGTTCTTGCCTCTGTCTTACGCAGTACTGTGTTCGTCACAGGTAAATTTTTTTTTATGTATGTTTGATAATGCTGTGCTAATATGAGAAAACATAAGCAGTCTTGGTTTCAGCCTTAGTTCATCTTTATTTCTTTTTGTTTAGAGATCAATTAATTGTAGATACGCATTTGTCACATTCTTCATCTTTTTCAGGTTTGGATCTTAGGTATAATGTATTGACTGATGCTGGAGCAAAGAACATGGCAACGTTCCTCCAGGTGCCAAAGTGATGTTTATCTTTCAACAACTTGTAATTTATTTGGCTGTGATAATATTTATATGTAGTGTATTGGAGACAAGACTGCATTGGTTTGGCAAAATTCCATTAATTTTTACTTTCACGTCCAAATCCATTGTACTAGAATCTCAGATTGTATTCTCTGGGGAGATTTTTAATTTCTAGTAGAAAACCATTGGACATTAGGTTAGGATCTCCTGAAGAAAGAACGGTGGAATAAACTGTGGGGCTTTTAGGCTTACAGTTCAATTCAACAAAGGGGGTAATGGTATTGTCAAGTGTGCCAATGCCTTTGTTTTAGATACTTTATTATCTCTGTTTGCCTTTTGGTAGGCCTAAACATGGGAAACTTTAATACTGCCTTTTTATCATTGTAAGCACTGGAATACAGGCAGAAAATGGTGAGTTGCCACTCAGTGCCTGTGTTCCTAATGCTCAGGGAGTGCCATTAAGTTCACAAAATGCCTGAAGATCTGCATCTGAGCTTGACCACCTGCCTCGTTTGGTCGTGTTGAGCACGTGGGTTCCTGGGTGGTTTCTGTAAGCCCTATGAGGACCTACATGCTACATGTTTTTCTGTCTTTCCCTCATTATCTGACATAGTTTGGCATTCTTTTACTACTTCTCCAAATCAGGGGCTGCCTGAAATGCAGGAAAGGACAGAGGTTGTCAGTATGTGTATGATGCATCTTTTTGAAAAATGCAGGCATGCTCTGGAAAAAAGTCTCATTGCTTTCTGCTTTGTTCGTTCCTAAGGAAAACTGCACTCTGCGGTACCTTAACCTGATGTTTAATGACATTGGCACAAGCGGAGCAGAGCTGATAGCAAGAGCACTCCATGTGAGTATTTGTCTGGGAGATTTAGACAATGGCATCTAGTTTGATATTTTTGCTTTTGACGAACAGTACTAGCTGTCCTGCCAACATCAGAGCTGGCTGAAAGGGCCCTCTGTCTTCAGTCCGTTCAGCATTTTTCTGTATCACAGGGATTGCTTGCTTTCCCAAGGCAGACTTCAGAAATCAGATTTCACACAAGAGAAGGTTTCTCTGTGCTGCCATTAACACTTAATTATCACAACTATCACAGCTGGATTTTTCTGTGTGAAAAATGCTATGCTATAGGATATATAATGCCATCAGTTTTTTCCTCTTTTTTTTTTAAATTGTATTAAATTTGCCTGTACCTTGATGTCAATATTTGTCTTGATTCAAGATGTCTGAGACATGTTTTCAAAACTTTGCCTTACAGCAGCAGCATAAAAACACGTTTGTTATTTTTAATGTGGTTTCCCAATGAAATGAGGCTTGTGTGTAAGAATCATTGTGTTTGTGAAATGAGACTCACGTGAGCTCTTTCTTCCTCCTTCGTAGTCTTTGAACTCTGAACTGATTTCAACTCAATTTGAGAGGCCTCCAAAACGCTAAGCTTGTACAGTAGATAGTACAACACTGGGCTTGCAAGCAACCCCCAAAGCTATTTGTGCAGTTCCGTGGCAGCGTTTGCTGAGCGGGCGGGTGGCAGGACCTGACCACCAGCCCTTTGGCTGCGTGGGCTCCCGCTGCTGGGCCAGGCATGGGGGGATCTGGGGGTAAATGGGGTTTGTTATTGAGTGAGGCAGAGGGAAGGAGATGCTGTAGCGAGGTGCTGCAGCAGAGGAACGGGTACTGGGGCACGTGGAAGACAAAAAAGCTCTGTGAAATCAGGCTACATTAGTTCTGCTGCTCACAGAACTACTTTTGTAATCACTTAATCATAATCTCTGATAATGAGTGATTATGGTGGTACTGAGGAATTAAAACCACAAAACTACTCTGCATTGCATTTAGGGCTTTAACAGTGAATAGTTATTTCATATCCATTGAAATTCTGTGGAGGGTGAGGGGAAAGATGCTGACTTTTCTAGACCTCTGATCAGAACTTTATATTGCCAGTGAAGTCTCCAGTCCAGCAAAGACTTACACACTGGTTTCACTCTGCACCAAGTAGTCCTTCCGATGGTGACTGGCTTCACTGAGCTTTGACTGGTCATGTGATTTAAAAGACTGTGAAAAATAAAGTAAATTATATTCTTGTTTAAAATACGCTTACCAGATTTAAATCAGTTTTGATATAATTTGCATTTCAGTTGCCAATTTAGGCATAAATATCTACCTGGATTATTTTCATGAGAGTGAAATTCGTGAACCTGGGAAAAACAAAAGTTTTCAAATACTTGAGTTTTGCTTCCAGACTCTCATGCACTTGATTCCACTAAAGGGAGCCTGAGCCAGCTGCTTAGTCAGTGTTATCACTTAGACACAAATCTTCCGGAGGGATGTTTTGTCTTTGTGTAGACAACCAGCAGGATTCACAGGAAAAAGGACAGCGTTGTTTTTCAGGCCATTAGAAAGGAATTCATTTTATTATTATTATTATTATTTTGTCTAGAGGAATGAAACTCTTGTGTATTTGAGAATGACTGGAAACAAAATAGGAAACAAAGGTGGGATGTTCTTTGCTTCAATGCTACAAATTAATTCAACCTTAGAGAAGCTGGATCTTGGAGACACTGATATGGTGAGTAACTCAGTAAAATTATCAGCAATGACATAAGTCTTTCAAGGGTATTACAAAGGTCCTGCAGTGCTTAATTGAGGGAAAATGCCATCTATTGTCATTGATTTTACATTTTGTTATAGCTGGAGGTAACACAATATATAATATTGCAATGCGTACTTGGAAAGGTACGTTGCATAAAACACCTTTTGAAGTCATAACTGATTATATTAGAGCCATTATGTCCCTGGGAATTCAGGTGCTTGGCTTCCACATTTTCCAAGGTTTGTTTCTGCTCTTCATTTTTGTTATGCTAAGTCCTGTGTGATTCATGTTGAAGAAAGGGCTTCTTACTCCCTGGAGGTTCTTTTCCTTCTGAAGTGTGCAGTGCTATAATGCCTGAAAGTCACCTAGTCCCATAGCTCTGTTCCTCCTGTCAGAGCTTGATCCATAAAGGACATAGGCACAAGAATGCTGAATTGAGTAGAAAGGCACCCAATTTGATCTTAGATAACTTGCCATCTCCTAGAGTTGGGCACTGAGCCTTCTTACACAGCGGACAGGGAAAGTCGGGCGTGTGGAAATGGGTCAATGCACTATGCAGGGTGCTTCCTGCTCCAGCCAGTAAAAGCCTGTGGATGGCTTTTAAAAACCCGTGGGGTACAGCAGGAGGTAGCAATTGGAGCTGTGAACCTCCCTCTGGTGCAAGGTCCCAGTGCCTGACTGATGGTGTGTCCTTGTATGATCACATCAGCGGGGCTGGAAGGTGGAAGTGGTTCTTCTCCCTGCCTGGGAGAATTTGGTCCTGTATCTTGCCCTCCAGGAGAATGCTCTAACCGAGCTCGGAGTAAAATTTAAGATGGGCCACTCTTAGCCTCCCTGTTAAGGGTGTTCATCTTTTTGGGAGATAATGAAGTGTATGTTGGGCAGAAGGAGTAAGTCTGACTGTAACCTAACAGTTATGACTGTCACCTGGAGGCAGGGAGAGAGCTGGGGTCCGATGAAAATTTTATTATATTTGTTTCCTGGAATTACAGAATTTGCTCCTAAACTGGAGGGCTGAAAACTTCTCAGAAATTGTGAAGGGTGTTATGAAAATATAAACAAGGAAAGTGCAGCCAGTGTAGGATTTATTTGAATGCTTAATATACTTATGCTTGGTAGGGAGTTGTCAGAAAACTGATTTAAAATGAAATAGCTTTGGGTGTAGACCAGCCTAATTGGAAAATAACGTAAATATAAATTAGTGAGCAAACAAGAAGGAAATGCAAAAATGTGAACTGGCCTGTATTCTAGACTCTCACTACTCTGTACCACATTAGTTCGCATTTAGTATGAATTTACCTAGTGGATAAATGCTACCTAAGACTTTTACCAAAGACGTTAGAGAACACACATAAGCTGATTTTAATTCATAAATCAGGAAAACCAAAATACAGGATCAATTAAATGGACAAGTATCTTTGAGATGCATTATTGTTGCTTTTTATTTACTGAGTTGCCAATTTTCCTGGTCATTTGTGCTTGGTCAAATTCCACTCTATTATTCCACAGGGAGTTGGCATTGGTATTATCAGAAAATACACTGTGTTTGTAAGCACTTGCTTACTGCACTTGCATGTCTCCAGAGTACATGGAGGCAGAAATAATAGTATTTCCAATCTGACCTCATTTGATGTTTTTGATCTTCTGACAATTCTAAGAAGTCATGGTAATTTAGAGCTTGATCTATACATTGAACAGGTTTCTCTAAAGAGTTTATTTTCATTTCCAGGGTACGCAGTGTCTAATAGCAATAGCAACAGCCCTGACTGAGAACAAATCAGTCAAAGCAATAAACCTAAATCGTCCTTTACTATACAGCCAAGAGGTATGTAAGTAGACTGTAATGTCACCTCAGTGAAAGACAGAAGTCAAGTCAGTACTGATGTAAATATTATGGACATCTGAACTACACGGGTCTCTGGGTTTCCTTACAAAGTGAAGTAAATGGTTGCAGAAATATTCTTTTTCTGTGCCAAGCTTTGTGCAGTCACAGGCTGCCCCTGTTTAACTAGAAGGTTAATTTTTAAAAAATTTCTGTCTTGGTAGATATGCATTTGTTAAATAAAGGGCTAATGGAGGTGGCTTGGTATTGGTGAACCAAGTATTCCTTCTGCTGTTACAGCATGGAGAGTTTCATGTATTATTCAGCAAACTGAGGGAGAAATGCTGTTTAGCAGGAAATGAGGGGAAGAACAAAAGACTGCTGTTTATCTGAGCAGTGCGATACATGGGCAATTGCCAGACCCGCAGCCTAAAGAAGAAAGGCACACTTCAACAATATGCCATATTCACGGTGCTGTGTGGTTTTGTCGTTTCACTATGTGAACTTGAAGCATGAATTTAACAAGTGAATGAACCTCATCAATTTAAAACCTATGACGCATTTGTGAGCCAAAACAAAGACACAAACCTTCCAAAACAATCGAGCACTGAAAAGAGAATCTGGAAGGCAGCGTTTGCTGGGCCAGCACCACAGGCCCCTGGATCTGTACAGGTGCACAGAGCTGTGGGGCTTCTCCTTGCAGACATGCAGCTTCTGTGCATGGCTGGTCCTGCGCAAGTCTTGGCCACCAAGCTGGTTGCAGCGGAGCCTTCACCAGACTGGCAGCAGTTGTCAGGTGTCTGCGATAGGTACCGTGTTTTCCTGATGGCAGGATAACAAAATTAAACTGTCACGAAGGCCAGATCTTCCTAAATTCTCAAAGGTGTATTTAACAGTTGAAACACATTTTAGTTCTTTCTTTTCTACTAAGACAGGGCTTGATCTGCCTAAACTTGGTTTTAGAAGTCAATTTAAACTACTGTTATTGAAAATATAGGCCACTAAGGGCCTGGTCTGTATCTGTGGGACATTCTATTAGCCATCGTTCCTACCTATCACTTTCTGAGGCCGCTGGGTTGTTGCCTTATTTTTGACTCTCGAATTCACTCGGGTATTTTCTTAACTAAATGTGACAACTTCAAAATTAACTTACTTTGTCTTACAGTGACAAGACATATTTTCCCCTAGCAATCCTGTTTCTTTTTAAGAAATAATAGATTAACATCATGGCAAAATTCTCTTAATGTTAGTGAAGACTGACTCAAACATTCAGTTTTTTAAGAGCAATGATGACTGGGAGGAAAACTGATTAGACATAATGATTCAAACACTGATGCTTCTGATATTTGCAGGGATGTATATAGTACTGTAAATCTGCAAATACGTCTGTTTTTTTTTTTTTTTTCCAGCATTATCATAATATATGGTTTTCTGGTTATTTTTAATACAAAGCTGTAATATACAAAATAGAACACTACTGATGCCCAAATCTTGTTGTTAGTTGTGCATCTCCCCTTTACCGAAGCAAGATGATACCTTACCTTAAAGTACAGCTTAATAAAACTGAGTGTATGTTTTTAGGAAGAGCCCACAGTTCATGTAGCTCTGATGTTGAAAAATAACTCTTCTCTTGTGGAACTACACTTGGGCAAGCATGAAATGAAAAACTTTGGTGTAGAGCGACTGTGTGAGGCATTGTATGAAAACTCCAGCCTGAGATACCTTGATCTTAGCTGGTAAGAGTTACGTGACACAGCCCTGATTAACATTAGAAACTCATTTTCTTAGCATCTTTTTTTTAAAAAAAGCGTGCATCTCTCTTTTTCAGTAATAAAATAACCTGTGATGGTGTAAAATTTCTGGGAGAACTACTAAAACAGAACCAAACCCTGGAAATCCTAGATCTCAATGCAAACCGAATAGAAGATGATGGAGCGTTCTACCTGAGTGAAGCCTTGACCTTGTACAACAGGACTCTTCAGGCGTTAGTATTTACACAACTTCCCCATAGACTGCAGGTGTAACAACTCAGAGTATAAGAAACTTGGACTTTGCAGTGGCTGAACTGACATCAAAACTGTGTGCTTTGATGTTGATCAAAATAGAAAAGTCAGGAAGTTCCAAACTTTTTGGTCCATTTTTCCTTCTGGGGGGAAATGAACTCCCCTGTGGCTTCACATGAGCAAAAGGGAGTAAAACACTAGGCCAGGACATGCCATTCAGTCCCACATGCTAATGCCTCATGTTCACCTTTCCGCACTGCCAGGCTTACTCATAACTCATTTTATCCCCTTTTCCTTGTACTTCCTTTTTTTCATCTCGTATCTATTGCTGTGTGGTCTGACATACACTTGTCCTTCTATTTCAGGGTTTTTTGTGATTGAAGCTTAGATCAGTTTTGTAGTGGTTCATGTTACATGTGACTCACAGCTTTTACAGTCCTTCTAAGGGGAGTGTGTGGGGGGAAGGCAATTAGATCTTCTTAGTTCTTTCTGCATCTTTAAAGCACAGGTCCCTGTGGTGCACAAACGAAAACAAGCAAGAGCTGTACATCTTCAGAATTTTTAGATAATCAGATTCCATGCAGGGATAAGGCACTATATTTGTTGATTCTGATCTTCAACACTTAAGAAAATCCGCTGTTTAAGTTAGCTTCTGGGTGAACCCAGAAGAGCTGTAATCTCTCCATCAGGGTGTATTTTGTAGCCCGCATTAAACCACGCGCCGGCAGGATGTAAAAGCTGATCAAAGGTGTTACCTGAAGCCACTAGTTTTAAGTAGCAGACTGAGGAGGTGGCGGCTGCTAGGTGCCTCTGAAAGCCTTCCAGGTTCACTAATATAAAAATAACTGCCACTCCACAAAGATCAAAGCTTAGCCTGGATAAATGCCAAGGCTTGGGCTTCAAAGCAGACTAGAGATGACACCTGGCCACCATGCAGTAAGTCACTGACACTGAAGAACTAAATAGTGAACAACCTGGCTGCATGAGTCATGGAACTGCCTTGAGAAATAGTGCAAGTCTGTGGTCCAAACTGCCTTTAGCAACCTGAAAAAGATTTTATAGTAGGACTGGCCTTGATACAAATAAATAATTATTAACAACAAATATAAAATTTCAATATACATATATGATATATAATAATATATAGTGATACAATATAAATTAAATCAGTTAAACTCTTAGTTTTAACTAAGATGGCAATTCTGTGGTTTGGCACACATTTGCATAACTATTTTCTCTGTTTATTAGGTTGTCAGTAGTAAGCAACAATATAAGTGGCAAAGGACTTGTAGCTCTTTCAGATGCAATGAAAACAAACATGGAACTTTCCTATATTTATATCTGGGGGAACAAATTTGATGAAGTCACCTGTATGGTAAGTGTTTGCTTCTGAACTCTTTTAAGGGGGTCGGGGTTTGTTTGTTTGTTCTGTCACTGGGAAGACTACAGCAATTAGTGAACAAGATACCTGATTGACTGTGTGTTGGTTTTTTTTAGTTATAATATGGTGGTGCTGTAAAGAAACTCACTGGACATCAGGATACTGAAATGTACTCTCCTATTGTGTGTTATCTTCTAGAGCCTTCACAGCAGTCGAAGTGGAATATTACACTATTCTTGGTTTTATTCATTTCAGGCATTTTCAGAATTAATTCAGATGGGCCGCCTGAAACCTAATTGTACAGACGTGGAACCATATGAAGTGGATGGGCACGTTCACCTTGCAGAGCTCTCCCATGGCCTTCAGAAGCATTACTACTGGACACCAAGCTGTGGGGAGGTGACAAACAAAGATGCTAATGCCAGGCTGGCTGTTGCTGCGGTTTCAGAATACTTGTGAGTGAGGTAGCAGCTTTATGCACTCCATATGCTTGAGCTTTTCCTACCTGGTTTCTAGTAAAATAGATTATATCAGGATCAGACTTGCTGCATGCTGTTTCTTCAGGGTCTTTAGTCTAGAAGGAATCTAAAACTGCCTGAAATGGCATTAGAGATAAAATATTGAACCAATGACCTTAAAATTTGTTGTTAAATAATGCCCAATCGATTAAGAGCCTATTAATATGAAAATGCATTAATTTTGCTGCAGTCATTTCTATTGCACGCTATCTCCTTTGCCTTACCGTGATGAGCTGTAGTTCCAGGGTTCCTAGGTGATAGATAAATTTAGTGAAATGACATGCTCAGAGGAAAACATTTTCACCACAGCATAGTGCACTAAGACTGACACTAGGTATTCTTCACAGTAATGGGGAGTAAAACAGTCACTGACCAGAGGCATGCAAAGACTTCAGAGTGCAGCAGTGCAAATGCATGAACTGAACTCCTAGCAGCTGAACTACTCTGCTCTATTTAGGAGACCTTCTCAAATCAGGATTTTTATCAAGTGTTTCTTATTTAAAAAAAGATGCTGGGGCTGGATCAGAGCAGCACCAGGGCCTATGGATGGAGTATCATGACCACGGGGTCCTCCTCCACAGGGCTGCTGCAGAGGAAAAGCTGCCGTTGCCCTTCCTGGGCTGTTGTGGTCTCTGCACTCAGGTTTCCACATAGCAGGGAGAGCCCACAGGTATTTGTATTGCATCTGCGCAGGCTGGAGTACAGCCAGCCAGATCAAACTGACAAAAACCTACACCCAGGACTGCCGCTGGGCAGCAGCTTTGCTTGAGAGCAAATCAGATATGCTGTAGAACAAGATTCCTGCTGAAGCTGAGAGGTTTGGGTAAATCCATTTGTTGCTGCTGTGCTCTACATACTCTCTCCTTTTACTTAGTAACTGCATGCTCTTGACCTTTTTCCAAGAGTGACTTTTTTTTGAACCAAGTTAAGTGACCTTAAGCATTAAGCCACTATAATGCTGGAACTTTAAAGCTAGTGAACCTAGTTTACTGGGATATAAACGGTATTTTGATTAACTTGCCGCAGGTATATATTTCGTGTAGTACAAATGAAAACCACCACCAAACTTGGTGTCATTATTTCTTCCTGTCTCTTGAGAACTGTTTAAAAAGATTTCTATCATTACAGCCACGTGGCAACTCCTACACATGAATAAGACAACATATGCATGTAATGGTAGTTAAACATAGTTTAATAGCTTGGATACAGACTTCGTAGAAGTTTGGGAATCACTCAGCTTGTTTCTTTTTTCCACCCACTCCGCTCATACCTGTAGAAGTGACTAGATCTATGCTCCTAAATAGAAAAAGTCACCAAATAGGACAGCAGAGGTTTGCTCAAAGACTTTCACTAGTCCATTCTTCTCCATGTCTAAATGTGCCTGTTGAAAATTAGTATAAAGTAACAGAATAACCTGTGAATGTATGTGCATGCAGGCAAAAGACCTACGAGATTGAAGTATGAGGAGAAAAAGATAAAGTAATTTCAACAATAATACCTAAGCAGCAGTGATGTAACTGCTGATGTTCTGATCTGTATTATCACAGTGGTAGTGTAGGAACAGGGAGAGGTATGGATACCCCTTACCATGCTGAAATGACCAAGGTGCTACTGATAGCTGTTGTACCTGGAGGGTTTTGTTGTTTGGTTTTTTTCACACACCGCCCCCCCCAACACAAATTAGTCAGGCTCTCTTGCTCCAAAAAGCACTTAGTATCATTAGAGGAGTTAAGAGGCAAGCCCACAGAGCAGGTATGTTTGTTCTACTTACCTGCACAGGGCCATCTTAACCTCTAGTCATCTTGTTAAGCACAAAGTCCACACATCACACTATGAAAACCCTATGCTACAGAGGAGCTTGTTTTAACTATTGTTAAACAGGAAGAACAGAGCAACGAGAACAAAAGTTGAGGATACACTGAACGTGATTGTTTAAGAATCTGCATGCTATGAAAATTCTGACGTTTCTCAATAATTAGATAAGCCTGTATTATCAAAGTTGGTATTTTTCTGAGCGTTGCTGCTCTGGAGCATTGCAGGTTATACTGTGATATTCTAAAGCGAGTACTCTCAGTACTGACACTGAGGATAGAATTTCTTGCCAGAAAGACTGCTACAGGATTCAGATCGAGGTGTATTTTTTCCATACATCTTTCTTTCCCTTGTCCTGTGTATGAAGTTCAGGCTAATTTCATTGCCCAAATTGCATCTTAATTTACTTGTATGAATGACATTTGTTAATCTGCTGTGGTAACAGGGACTAAAATCTACCAACTCAGTCCCAGCTCTACCAACAGCTGTATTTTATTTTTAGTAAAATAAAAAAGATGTGGTAAGATGGCAACAATATCATACACAAAATGTAACAGGATAAATGGCATCTACTTTCAAAAATGCTAGCACATGTTTTTGAAATATTTGTACTCCGTCTGAACCCTTAACAGCAAGATGCTCAGCCCATAAGAGCACTCTGCATTATTGACAATATCCATAAAAATAGCTCTTGTTTTAGTTTACTTTGATATTCCATTGTAAGACAGGTCTGCAGAGTAATTCCTACTGAATTTTGTATAAACAGCTTCCTGCAAACTAAAATAATTATTTGTGCAAAAACTTGTATTGCTTAAAGAGTCTTACGCCAGAGACATTTATTGCTTTCCTTTCTCTGAAAACGAAACCTTGAGATTCTTAAGGTGTATCTTGTGTTCTCTGGAGTGAGAGAATTTACACAGGCTAGAATTTTTTGCCATGTTCTTCTGACTAAGTTATTCTAGTAGCTGAAGCAAGCATAATCCTGCTCTGTAAACCATTGTTTCAGCTTCCAGAACTTGCAGTACCTTGCTGAAAGGCAGCATTTTTGCCCCAGTTTAAAGGGAAGGAAAATGACTGATCCAGCAGACTAGTGGCACAGTGCAGGTTCCCTAAGTCCTACTGTGTGCTCTAGCCACCATACCGCCTTCTGCAAAACTAAACAATCTCGTAAAAATAAATTAAGATACAAATTCCGACAAAGAAATTCACTGAATATCTACTTTAGCATAAAATATACATCTTCAAAGCACTCTGTAAAAAACCAACAAAACCCCCAAACACACCCCCAACACCTCAAAACAAGTAGAAAAAAATTAACCTAAGAGTCATTATACTAGATTGTATTTAAAGTTTTTGTTTAATTTAGTTTGAGCAGACCCAAGATATCTTCTATAAGAAAAATCAGGTGTGTTTACTGCCAAAAAGAAAATGTAGTGATCCTTGCTGTGTTATTATGCTGCGCCAAGGGCTACTGCGCATCGTTCTGACAGGGTGCTTTGACGGTGGTTATGTTAGACTGCTTCCCTCCTTCTTTTGTTGCTACCCCTTACAGTTATAAACAGGAGACACAAGGTGAGGGAAAATTACAAAACAAGTTTATTAAAGTCTAACATAAAACACTTCAGGCTAAATATGTACAACTCCCTCCCTTCCCAGGGGATTATAAAATTGAGAGTTGAGGTATATACAAATAACAGAGGAAAAATTGTATATACATGAAAAGATACTTTAAAAATAATTTAACGAAAAAAATCAGTTATTAGTCCTTATCTGAACTTAATTCTGCAAGGCTTATCAATAGCCTCTCCAAGATCACAGCCCTGAAACCCTTACCATGGGCCTTGTCCATACTTTTTTTGGAACGCATGATTTCAGAAAAGTTGTCATGCTTTGTGCCCACATATAGGCAAAAATTTGGAAGCTAGTGTCATACAAGGAGCTATTCTCACGTAAGAATTTCTGAACAGCCAATTCAGAGATACAGCTAACCTATTCAGGCAAAACTTCCACCAACTTCAGTGCCAACGGTGTGACAAATCATGTCATTTTCTCTACATTACTGTTAATGGAATTATTAAAATTCCCTCCTTCCTTCTGCAGGTAGGTCTCAAGAAGTTGTCTGCCTAAAAAGATTCCATGCTTTCCCATATTAATCCCTTACAGAAGTTATCAATACTGTTATAAACCTTGTACCTCCAAAATGAACTCAGAATCCTTAAGCCGAGGAATTAGATGTGCAGCTGATTTCCATGCATCTATTGGCAAAAGGTACAGTACGGACCTGCTTCTTCAGGTCCTACAGCACCCAGCCTGAACACACCTACAAACTTTTTTTTTATATATATATATATATTTAAAATCTATATTCTAGTAAATGAATACAGTTCATAGAGATCATACCTCAGCAGCTGAGATATCTTCATGAAAGATGAGGATAAAAATCAAGACTCTCAGATGGGGACTCAAGAGTGCAGGTCACTAAATTATTGCTCCAAGACAAAACTACAAGCCTGTGTATTCTATTAAGAAAGGTTAAAATTGTTGTCTTGTAAAAAATAATGATTATCTTCTTGTCTATAAAGAAAACTAAATGACTAATAAAGCAAGTGTTACTGTTATAAGTATCTAAACAAATCCTGTATAAATCTAAGCACTGTATTTTTTAAAAAAGTCTGAAATCTAAGAATACAGTAATAAGCTATAATTTTAGAAATATAAAACCAGTCCAAACAAACATTGTTATGGAATGCATTTTCTATGTAGGAATGTAATTTTTAAAAATTTTTTTTTCTCCAGAGCTAGTTCTCTCTTGTGGTCATTTATCTTGGATATGTTAATCTTCAGATACTTTTCCTCAGATAACAGCAGCATATCATCAGTTCATCTTCCAAAGCTGTTTAAATATGAAACTTATCGGTTGTACGGTATTGTTCTTTTTCAGTATCCATGACTAAGCCTATGTCTATCCCAAGACTTCTGCTCTATTTTCAGAGAGAGAAAGTAAAGAGGAACCTTAGGACAAGCTACACAGCGTTTGCTTTTTTTACAGAGTCAAGATCCTGGTCTTTGTCGTTCTTCAGTCTTAAATGGCAAGGCTAAGGAATCCTTCAGGTGCTACATCAACAACAGAAGCTAAAAAAGAAAAGGGGGGAGGAAAAGGGGAAATGCCAAACAAACAGAAACAAAAAAAATCAGAGAAGTTAATCCATTGTCCTTTGCCAGCATTATGAAGGACATCAGCTGTTCATAAATGTGGTAGTACAGGTAAGCAAAGAAAACGAAGGTCAGGCAGATATGGCAGTAATTAGCTCCAGCGGACAGAGTTAGAGATGCCTGCGTTAAGAATGTTCCTGGTGAACACGGTTGTAGTCCTTGCTGTCCACAGCAGACTTTATCTGCAAATCTGCCATATATTAAAGCATAAAATATGATCAAGAAGCAGAGTTTTAAACGTGCCACATACTAAGATGATTAACACAAAGAAGCAAAAAGTCTATTACTTTACAATTACAAACAAGTAGGAAGAGAAATTTAACAAAAAAAAAAAAAATCTGTAGTCACACTCAGGAGTCAAGGGACCATTTGCAGAATATTTAAATGAAATCCTCCGAGAAATTTTTCACAAGTCTGTTTAATTAAGGTGCAGATTAATTATTACTCCATGTAGAACAGAATCAGTTAAGAGGTATCTCCTATGCTCTTCTATTTATCAGTGTCTGGACACAAGGCATCAGTGGAAATAAAATGCTAGCACCAAGTAAATAACCAACAAATAATATCTTTAAATGCATTGTTGGTACAGTATTATGACTGTTTCCTTACTATTTGATGATTAATTAAATAATGCTTACATTATGTTAATGGCACAAACTGGCAAAATGGAGTATAAAAGTACTCCTATTGTCAACTAGTCTTTAACTAATGACCCTACCAAGACACTAAAAATGTTGCTTTTTAAAAATGTACATTGCTAGTAATAAAACCTACCTTTACCCAGGTCTTGCTAGATACCAGTTTTGTGCAGTGACTGTGGACAAGTGACATGAGAGGTAAAGCAATACATAAATACTTTAATTAAAACAAATCAGTCGTACTCTAACAAAACCTTCCCTGTAAGAATATCAATCTGCTCTGTTGTATTCTTCCTTAATGTCCCCTCACATAGCGCTCACTTACTGTTTTCACAGTGAAGGGCAGGATTTACTTCCTCTTTTGTACCTACTGTCTAGCACAGGAAGCAGCACTACTGTAAAAGGATTACGAAGCTATGATTCATGCCTCACAATTAAGTCAATGCATCTTTTCATCTCATCTACAACATGCATGTTCCAGCTCTCCTTTTGAGCAAATGTTGCTGTTTGTGCCAAAACCAGGGCATTTTAGGGACGTGAAAAATAAATCTGGGGCAAGATACAACAATGCTGGATTCACTTCAAACAAACAAACAAAAAAACAACAAAAAAAGTGATTTGTTGGAAAGAATATCCGGTAGTATCTATGCCATTAGAACCCTCTGACCTACCACGCTACAGAAAAAAATTAACCCTCCTTTACTTGCCTTGCCCAGAAAATATACACAAAACTTTCTTTCCCTCTGGTCAGAATTAAACTGAAGACAGCTACTTCTGGCAGACAGCAGTAATTCTTTGCAAGCACCTCACCAGAGCACTGGCCTACCTTCCATCATGTACCATTGTATCACCCTGGAATGCAGGAGTACAAGCTTGTTAGTACATTCAAATTACGTTTTTCCCCTTACACATCTGGGTTAATATTAAACTATCAAATATGGCTTAAAATGTCTGCTCTCAGATGACAATGTGACACATCAGATTGGAAGGAGCATGGGAGGAGATCTCCAAAATACATTAACATATTTAACAAAGAATTCTTAAGGCAGGTGTTGCTGGAGAGGAATGGTCTCCTGGAAATCAGTGTTAATTGCAAATAGAAATTTGATTGTAGATTAGCACAATTCAACAAAAACCAAAAGACAGCACTGCACAATGGAAATGCCTCACAAGTGTCTTTACACAGAGGAAAAAAAAAGAAGTCCAATTCAAAAAGTGTGACTGCTTGCTTGATTATGTTCATCTTACCAAACGTATGCAAGTTCACTACCAAATTACCTTGATGGCTGTGTACCGCACTGTCAGTATAACTGCTGCAAGAAAATAAACTGAGGTTCTGAATATCCAGTCACAGCAGATCTTAGTAATGTTTCTGATGAAGGAGACTGACTACCCGTCACGGGAAGCAGCATCTGATGGTCTTCAGTCCCAATGGGAAGAGGAAGTGCTAAAGACATCTCAGAGGGTTTCACATCTATGGACTCCGATAAAGGACTTTTCTGACTCTGAATGGATTCTTGTTCATTGAAAGAATTATCAAGTGCATTAGAATCAGGGGGAGTTTCAGATCCTGGGGGGAAAAAAAAGAAAGAAACATTCAAAGCTCCTGCGCAAATTCTTCAAATTCCCTTTCAAATGACTGTCAGAACAAACACTTGGTGTGTCAAAGACTGCCTGGGCAGCTGGGCTGTCAGTGGCTTCAATGTGCCGCGAAGCCAAAATGAGCTGTAAATACAACGTAAGGACTGAGAATCACATCCTCTGCTGCTTGTAGCATGACAACTAGACAGATGATGCATTCCAACTTGATCTCTACTTGGCATGGTACAGAAGATAACAAATCCTTAACATGATAGTGAACAAAGGAACTTTGGAAAAAATGTAATTATGAAGGTTTCCTTGAGATTTTCCACCCCTGAAAATCTAAGAATCACAGCCACATCCAAGCATCTTCTTTTATCTGAGATAGCAATGTACAATATACCACTTATCCATAACGTTCTTCAGAAGGAAACATTTAACTCCATACCAGCCAGACCCATTACAGTTTTTATCCAGTCACTTGAGAAATGATTTGCTATTCTTAACTGAAATCACTGTTAACGGATTCCTCACCGCCTTCCTGTTTGAATGCAGTCTGCCACTGCTCTTGGATGGCTTTCTGATTAAGCCACATCAGATATTTGACCCTTCCTCTATCAAAGCGTGCTCCGACGCCTGTTATTTCAGTGGTGAAGCACTCCTGTCTGCCTTCTGCCTCTCCACGAGAGCGGACCTGCCTTGGCAGCTCTCTCTCCCAGCTCACACTCTCTCCACACTCGCTGCTGCTCTCGCCTCACCCTTGCTTCCACTGGCTTTCTGCTGCACTGGGGCCTTCCTAAACGGGGCTTCTCAGGCTTCTGACATTGAAAGGTGCCTCTGCATATGACTCATGTTTTCTCATCCTCTCCCTCCCAATCCAGACGTACACAGACACCTATTATTCCTTTTTCCGTATGACAGAGGCGAGGGAATTATGGTTAATACACTTAAGGACGGACAGGTAATGAGGTGCATGGAGCCTGCGTTGAAAGAGGCTGGCTATCTGAACATCTCTCTGCTTTGTACCATAGGCAAGTAATATATGTCAAATTTCTTCCTAATCAAAATCTGGTATCTAGAATAGGAACTGAATGTATTTGAAAAGTCTTTTTAAAGCAGTATTCGCAGCTGGGAACATTTTGCCAGCTGTCTGATCTCGTGTGTTTGCTAATCCAGCTCAGACTTGGATTAACATTGACTGCATATATAAAAAAAACCTTTCACTGTCACATTAAAAATACTTGTGCCTTCAAGATGCAAAGTAATTCTTGTAACCAGTATGCCTTGTTCACCTCAGTTACTACCCCCGTACAGACGTACTCCTTCAGCATATTCAAAAGACGTAAAAAATCTCCTACAACTCAGACTACGCCTTCATGGGGGAAGCTCTCACAAGTTACTAGGAGAAGAAAGTAAATATTCACGTACAGAAATTCTTGTCAGCAGCAATCCACTTCTATGTGGCTCAACATGTGTTTGCTACAGCAATGCAAATGCTTGAAAATTTGTCTTGAATCTACTTTAAAGTGTGTACTTTATGCTTTAAAAGGTTTGGGTACCTCTAAAGCAGATGTTTTTGGCTCTAAAGAGAGCTACTATCCAAAAATCTTTTATTTTCTAATTTTAGGCACAGATGAGCAAGAAAAATGTTATTCAGCATTGAAGACAAAAGAGTTGATGTAGCTTCTTAACCTTTCTTTGCACAAGGAACTCACCTGTGTGAACTTTTGTTTTGTGCTTCTTAAGATTTTTTATATCTGTGTAAGAATTTCCACACATTTCACAGATAAATGGTCTTTCACCTGAAAAAAATTTGTTTGGCAGTTAGAACAATCTTGAAATTCAAAGAAAACACAGTTAGAGACGTAGGATAATGGATTTCAATGTTGTATTTTAAAATACAACTTTGTAACTCTGTTATTTTGTCTCTGTGTCTGTATTCAGAATAAAATAGTTTCCAGAATAATCGATTAAAACAAAGCAAAAACCCCCAAACGTTAGAAGTAAAGCCATGATCATACATCACCACCTACACTGTTACACAGATACTAGTCTGAAAAAGGCAACTAAAAATTCACAAATATTTTCTTTAAATTATGTTAACACAGAGATACATAAATTAAGAAACTCTGCTACTTTCAAGTACAGCACAACACAGTTTATTTTAAAGGCAAAAGGGTAAAGGTAGAATATTATTTATAGTGCAGGAAGCAGCCTGTCTGGAAACTGACCTGTATGGGACCGAAAATGTTTATTGAGCTCTCCAGAGGAAATAAAACTCTTTTCACAAATGCCACAGATATATGGCTTCTCTCCTAAAGGAAACACAAGGAGTTTGTTATTTCAGTATATAAACCAGAATACACATAAAGAACAAATCAAAATGAAACAGAGGTGATGTCCAGTGGGAGAAAGAGCTCCCTAAACTGGAGTCAAAGGGAAAAAACATGAGAAAGAAGCTGGACGACTACTCCAGAGGTAACTAACTCCCAATCTACAGATTTCCAGGTCATTACCCATCTCCAACCCCTCTGCAGGCAGCCAGTCCTCCCTTGCCAGGCCTGTTCCGGTACCGCAGTGCTCTGCCCCGCCTTACCTGTATGTTTTCGGGAATGGGTGATGAGAGAACTGGAGACGGCAAAGGCTTTTCCACAACTGTCACACACGTAAGGTTTCTCTCCCGTGTGGCGACGCACATGGTAGGTGAGCGTGCTGGCCTGAGCAAACCGCTGACCGCACCGATCACACACGTAGGGCTTCTCGCCGCTGTGCTTCCTGTGAACAGACACAGACATCAGCGATCTCCTGGCAGAAAGGAAAGCAACACACATGATTAAGTAACTTTCCTCAATTAGAACTGTATCCCCAAAGTTCCTTGTGCTAATGTTCTGTGAACTGAAAAAAAAAAAAAAAGATAACAACTGTGAGTTTGGTTTTGAGTTAGCAGTTTCTCAACGGAGTGAAATTCACTGTCTGTTGACTCTGGGAATCAGCACATCCGTGATTTCAGTGGCAGCTGAACTGAACTACAGGCCCTGCACGTGTAACATGCACCACGAGAACTTGCCATGCTTTGCGTTACAGTGTACTGAAAGATAAAATGATGATTCCTAACAAGAGAATGTAATTCCTGCTCCTGCCAAAAATTAAAAAAGCCCTATGCAGATAGCAGTGAACAGTGAGAACTGTTCTGTTTCACTTCCCAGCAAGGAACTCTCTCCTCTTTGGTGCTACAAGCAGTTTAAAACAAAACCCACATCGTTGCCCTAAGGACACCAGCGCGTAGGCTGCAACATTCATAAATCACAAATCGCTTCCCTCACGAGCAAGTCCACAGATGTAATTACTCTGTTACACAGTGTGAGAGAAGACCCACGAGAAAAGGAGTAGAAATGACCAAATTTTGTGAATGTGGAACTCTTGCTCACACTGGAGTAAATTATTCTGTTTTAATAAACACATGGATAAGCATTTGCAGGATGTCACTTTTGCCTA
>JANHGO010007171.1:0-20365 GCA_024606505.1 Aquila spilogaster
ATACAATTGGCCTCAGCCCATCGATCCAGCCTGTCCAGATCCCTCTGTAGAGCCTTCCTACCCTCAAGCAGATCAACGTTCCCGCCGAACTTGGTGTCAGCTGCAAACTTCCTGAGGGTGCACTCGATCACCTCATCCAGATCATTGATAAAGACATTAAACAGAACTGGCCCCAAAACTGAGCCCTGGGGAACACCGCTTGTGACCAGCCGCCAGCTGGATTTAACTCTGTTCACCACAACGCTTTGGGCCTGGCCATCCAGCTGGTTTTTTACCCAGTGAAGAATATGCCCGTTCAAGCCATGAGCAGCCAGTTTCTCCAGGAGAATGCTGTGGGAAACGGTGTCAAAGGCTGTACTAAAGTCTAGGTAGACAATATCCACAGCCTTTCTTTCATCCACTAAGCGGGTCACCTTGTTATAGAAGGAGATCAGGTTAGTCAAGCAGGACCTGCCTTTCATAAACGCATACTGACCGGGCCTGATCACCTGGTTGTCCTGTTTCTGTATAAATGGAAAAAACTTAACACAAATGTTCTTTAGCACAAGAGTGTTATTCATCAGAAAATTAGGAGAGTCCATAGCAAGTAGCAATCTTCCTGATTTCTCTTCCAAGAGTGAATACACAGTGTGCAATCAAACTGGCTAAACATTGTCCATGAGAACACACTCCTGATGGATAATTTAGTACAAGCAACACAGACTATTTGGAGATGTTATTACCTGGAGCTTTCTGAGCACTGTATGGACTCAAGTTACACAATTGTATTATACAAGTGGGAGTTTTGTCTGTGTTCATAAATACTATGCGGTTACTTTAAAATATGGATAATACACTCTTTATAGGCTCAAAGGTGGAGACAGGACTAGGAAAACAATTTTTACAAGGAAGCAAAGAAAAAAATTAGCATAAAGAATATTCATGTTGCAGGAAATTTAAAGCACACAAGCTGCAACAGCAAGAAGAGATATGAGTGAGGAAGAAATCAAAATCTCACTGAAGGGAAACAAAATGGAGATAAATTAGAAACACCATTATTTTCCATAAAGCAGAAGGCAAAATCACTACAGTCCTTGCTTGGAACAGTGCAACTTGCTATAACCTTCACTCATCTTTTATACACATACCAAATCCTTTTCTGAATTGTATTTGCTTCAGGACAATCCTGCTTGAGCATCTTCCTTACAGCTTCTCTCTACACACACACTGACTTCAGTCCTCTTTTTTTCTCATAATAACCAAAGATACTATACCAGCCTCCTCCATATCAGCTTTTCTCTGACTGATAGTTTCTGGTTATTGCTACTTGTCTACCTTTACATTCATCATTCATGGATTTACAGAACTTTCATGTGGTAGATTCTGTGTAGGAACTTTGAAGACATTATTTAAATCATGTCTTCCCCTGCACATAACTTGTAGCATTAGCTTTCTATGTAACCAAGAGAGAAGCTGAGTGAAAGGAGAGGGAGAGACAGAGAGAGAGAATATGTATGTGTGCAAGCATTTTGTTCTATATAACTCTCACCTTTTTTTAAAAAGTTGTTTTCATTTTATATGCTTTCTCTATGCCCCACAGTGAAATAAGCCAAGACAAAAAGAGCAGGCTATACGACAGACACATGCTTTTCCATAGGTGCTCATTTCAGAATGAAAACACTCCTCTGAAAACAGGAGAAATTAGTAACATAGCATAATGGCTTTAAAATAAATAGTCTAATCCAGAATTAGCAAAAAATACTTTTCTCATTAACATTTCTGTTATATGATGCCATCAACTCTCAGTTTATCTGAAATAACAGAGAAGGATGTTTGAGAGCCCAAGTAGAAGAAAAAGGTCAATTATACAGAATATATTTAAATTATAAGAGAAGTGAAAAATAATGGGGGGCAGGTGGCAACTATGTAACTTAAGTCAGTGGAAGACACATGTTCTAAAGTGTCACATCCAGATGACCATAACAATTCTCCGTCTAGATCTCCACAGAGGAAAGCCAGAAGGCAGATAACTGCTCCCAAAGGGCTAGAAACAGCACGGAGCTGGCTTCAGTGGGGCCGTGGTATTTTTGACAGCACAAAGCTTGGTGCATGGAACCAGTCGGAGGCCTCCACACCTGACACACAGTTAATATACAGCCTGGACAACCTGCCTGTGAGTGACAGGGTATTATGCACGATGTTATGGTGTTAAGCATGGACTATGATTCTGTGATTCTATGACTAAACTGAGAAATCACTGAAAAATTTATGAAACACCTGTCCCTTTTAAAAGAACTGTTTTTGCAAATTATTTTCTATTAGATTAAAACACTATTTCCATTCTGAAAGGGAAAAGAGATAAATAAAGTCTGTTGGCCTGTTACAAAACAGGGAGGCATATTTTAATCTTTATCACTTGACAGAAAATAAGAAATAAATTTCAAGCATGGTCTGTGGTACCTGTTCACCAGCAAGTATTAACAAGGCATATCTTAACAAGAAAAAGACAATATATGGATGGAGCCAGACTCTCACAAAATCACTTTGGGTGGGAAACATCTGAAATCAAGGAATATAACTTCTAGTGCCAGGGAAATGCATCTGCCAGGAAATAAAAGCAAAGTCAAGCCACGGATACAATCTCAAAAAAAACCCCAATTCAAATGTAACACTGGAGGTAATTTAGAAGCTGGCACAGGTAAACACAGAACAGGCAAGCTGGAAGATGACAGCAAACTGCCAAAGAGTGGACAGTATTAGCCACTTTAATTAATGTCAGGGCACACCACTGAGGTGTGTGCACATCTGGCCTCTGAAAGGGCCACCTCATATACAAGTGGAATTATCATCCTGCTTCAGTCTGCAGGACCACAGTCCTTTCTTTCCAAAGATTCCGTGCTACTGTGGCAAGAAAATTTGACTGATGAGTATGATCAAGCCTGATGGACAAAGCATAGTTGCAGTTTATGTAACAAAGAGCTAATACTGTATTATTAGGACAAAATCAGCTGTCATATTAATCATGCCATTATCCTGTTTTTCTAACATTCATCTGTATATATTATAAACTCTGAAAATCCTTCTCATTTGTTTAGACACAATCAAATACAATGAGGCCCCTGCTGGAAACAAGTAAGTGCAATGAAGGTAATAATAATTAACAGTAATGGAGTACTGGTATAAAAATGTTCTCATCAACTTTTATTGCACAGTAGTTAATGCTGTGAGATTTTTCAAGAAATGTTCATCTTTACTGTATTATAAAATATGAGTTACAATACTGATCTGGAAACAATGAAGACTCGGCAAGAAAACGGTACATCTACAACTTCCAACACCTTCGAAAAGCATTTCTTAACAGATATACCAAATACGTTATAATAATATCATTAATAAGACTGTACCCTAAGTACTAGGTTTACATTGAAATATTTATGCTTCAACACCACAGTTGGATATTTCCTCATAACTGTACATTAAAACAGTTTCACAGGCTACACTGCAAGTGTTTTTATGTTAACTGGTAGGAAAGAACATTTATATGTTCAAGCTGTATTGAGCAGGCTCTTCTATATCCTTGAAAACTTGACTGGGTAATATCAGACTTTAGCAGACAGGCTGCCAAAACCCAGTGGGCCAGACTGTTGAACCCAGGAAGAAAATGTGACAACCATAAAAATAGCCTACACAATAATAATAATAATAGCTTCCTATGACAGCAGATGAGGCTGTGATACAACTATAAATGCATTAATAGATTTGGTCTCAACATTTTGGTAATATAGAAGTCTCTGAGGGCAAGAGCAAATAGGGATTTGATTTGAAGCCACACCACATGAAAAAGGTCAAACTGTCTAGTCAGACAAAACATTATGCAGTAGATTTAGCTTACCTGTTTAGTGCCTTACATCCATGTTTACCAGCAAACAAAATTCTCACTAAAACTCTTCAGATAAACATCTCTACTGCCTTGATGCTGTTTATCATATGGCACTAGAAGTTTTCATGAAAGTTGTTGCAGAAACAGAGACAGCAGTAGCAGTACTCTAGCACAGAGGCACTTTTTCACATGATTACACACCACAGCCAGTAGTTTGGCGATCATCTTTAGTAGAAGGAAAAATACATGGTTTTGAAGATGTATTGCTATTCATGCTGTCAGGTTTTCTGTGATTTCTTTTACCTGTGCTTCACAAGGAAGACCTCTGATGTCCACTGTAAAGGTAGGAGTAAGAATCCTACCAACCACTTTCATCATGAACATGGATGAATTTGAACTCACTGAGCACTCTTGAAAAATATTTCAGTCATTTCTGGCTCATCTTACAGACTCTCGTAAGACTTGTTGGACCTGACATTTAAAAGAGGGTTCTTTTCATGCAATTCTTGCAAGCTTTTCCGCATGCTCGTAGTTTGAAGTCACTGTGATTTAACTCCATTTTGTTTGTATTTACATTCCCATTATTGTTCATCCATTTTAGCTTTCTGCAGCTGTTTCAAAGTCTTCGCTGATAGGTACTAAGTATTTGCTCTGGGCCTCTAATATGGTATATTCAAACAGTCTCCACATAATTTTGAGAGAGTTCACTCGCAACTGATCTTTTTTAGTTTCTTTCTCTTGTTTACTTTAATTCCTCTGTTCCAAATCAAGCACTAGCATATCAGATGCTTTTTACTTTTGCTGTTTCTGCAAAGATGTTAAATCTACATGCATCACAAAGTAGCTCTTAAAAAGGAACATTTTGAACTAAGTTCAGCATGCCATTCAGGAGTAACTGAGGAGTTTCTTCTTATTTTACACCTGAAAAATAACCGGGAGAAGGGCAAGCAGCAAAGTAGCTGAACAGTCAAAGAGATGCAGACTGCAATTCAGGAAATGCACCAGCCAGATCTTGTACTCCATAAAGGAAAAACAGGTATAAGGGAGGGGGGAATTTGTGATATATCCTCAGGACTGAGCTATGCTGCAGTCTTCCGCATAAGCATAATTTGCTGCATCAGACGTATGTAATTGGGAGACTATATTCACGTAAGAAACCTCTATATAAGTGAACATGGGTTCACTTATAGCTTCTCAAGAGAAGGTGGAATAGTATAGAAACCTGCCTGGATGGCACCAACTCTGCATTCTTTTTTTAGCCTAAACTAAAAGGAGGGAGTTATAATAATAACAAAAACAAATATCATTTCAGACAACAGATAATATTGTAGCTATATCTTAATCTGAAGTGCTGCCACTTTTGGCATTATATTTTTGCAGTGGTCATGAAAAGTGTTGTGCTTACTGTGCATGCTGAAGTTGAAATTGGCTGTGCTCTCTTCCCTTGCCCCCCCGCCCCCTTTTATTTTTTTAACGTAAGTGTTCCCAGGACTCAATCATATTGTAGTGCTTCTACATCAAAGACCTGCCAAATTTGTATGGTTTATTAAAGAACCGTATGTTAAAGGAAGCCAATGAAAGTTGCTGGTGAAGGAGCAATTCAAGTTCTGCTCATACTCATTTATCATTTGGCTTGTTTGTTGAAACTGTCAATCAGTGTGTGATTTAAAAGTTTTCTAACATGGGCACTGTTGCTGATTTCTGATCATTACATGTTTCGTTAACAAAAAAAAATTACATACACAGAACTCCAATTTTGGCATAGGCAGCATGATCATATAAGGGCAAAAACTGTGTTTGTTATGATAGCTACATTTCATATACAAAATGTAACTGTGGTTCTTGTTGTTCCTGCCTCATGTATTTCTTCTCATCTGATGTGAACTCATTTAAGAGGTACTACTCCCACTTTTGCCTTTGCTTCATTATTTTATATACAGTGATTTAACTTTAATCTTCTAATGAGAATTAAAACAGGTAAATGATTATGCCAAAAGAATGATGCTGTATTATAATGCTTTTTATCCTAGCTAAAACTTCAGAATACAATGACATCTAACCCTGAAAGACTGCATCTTTTTAATAAACAGTCTTCTGGGTATCTAACTAAAACATAAATCTACCCAGACAATATGAAACAAGAACTTGGCCAGAACTTGAACTATTTTTCACTATAGCTCTAATTACGAACTTTATTCAGTAGAGAGGTTTTATCATATGAATAATTCCATCTTTTTCACTGAAGCATGATAAAAATAGGCCCTTAAAATGAGCATATGCTTTAAGAGCCTGAAACAAAGTCAACAGGATCCATTTCCATGGACCTAAATGGACAGATAGTAGAAAAGAACTAAAAAAGCCCAATGAAAAGAGGCTAGGTTGCCCATGTTAAGCACATACGTATAAGGCGCTGCTGAATCACAATGAATGCCATTAGGATTCTTTATTAAGATGCTTTTTACTTCCAGTAAAGTTTACCTCTTCATACATCCATGTAGTTGAGCACATGTGTATATATAATGGTATCTCCCCTATAAAATGCTTTCCTCGATATATACTTAATGTTAAAAAAATTCATTAGTTTGCTGGAAAAAATACCCCAAATCACCTAAAATCCACAGGAAGTGAATTCATAACTGAATTCCTATGTGAATTTCTTGCATTTTCTAAAGCAATTGCTAATCCCATTTTAAAGATGTCAATGCTTTTTCAAGCGTATTTCTGTTATAGACAATTTTGCATCATTAGTTTAAAAGAAAGACATTTTAAAAGGCAAAAAGCAAAAAACCATGGTACTTTGATATTCAGAGGCAATTCTATGAACTGCCTGATTTTGACTAGACCATTCCTTACAATGAGAAAACAATTCAAGGATGTTAAGTGGCATGCTATTACTCAAAGAGAAACCCCTCTTTGAGATACAAATCCACACAACATAAGCTTGTTCAGAGATGACAAAAAATACAGATACCACCTGCTACATAACTGCCCCAACTGTAATAGGCGTGAAAGCTGAAAATTTAAGGCAGCTTAGTCTAATACAGAGGCAGACCACTTTAGCTATGAAGTTTACAATCAAAAGAGTAAGCTCAGTTGTACAGCAAGCCATCTCAGTAATGCAGGAGGGAGACACACATACAATTTTAACATTGCTGTTAAAACCCACTCTAGTTAAAGCGTATGTAAACACAGAAAAGATTAAAATCTTATTATCTGCCTTGCTCCTGCTTCACTCATAACCTCCAAAGCAAATAATCAACTTGAGCATAATCACAGTAACTAGATGCTCACCAGCATGAGATCATTGGTAGCTTTTTCTCCAACTATATCTTCTGATGCTTTTAAACACAGAAATGAGACAATTTTAAGCACTCATCATCTGACAGACCTAATAAGCCATCCCCTAGACTTCTCAGTGAACCCAGAATAGAAAGCTACCAGCCCGCAGTTTACAAAATGTGTACAGAGACACTCCTGACTCACACTTGCAGCTCAGCCATGGATACACTACTTTTTTGGTTTATTTTACTCTTCCTGCAAAAGAATCAGATCTATAGCCAAAAGGTCTTCTGTGAATTGGGGGACACACATTGACTCATCAGTATTTATACTTCATTATTACGTTAATACAATCAGTCTAAGGTAATATATCATTCATGTTGTAATGAGTACCACTGCAGCACTTTAAAATACAGTAGCAATAATTAACTCTTACACTGAGCTTTTCTCAAAGTGTTTTGTAAAGAAAGCAAGTCCTCTTCCCTTACTCTCCAATGAGAAAATTGAGGCATAGAACGGTGAAGTTACTTGGCCATTGCCACCTTCAGGCCAATAGCAAAGCAGGGATAGAAAATAAAACTAAAAAAACAGCAACCTTTAACTCAAAGGGGTCATACTTGAAAGCACGACTGAATACATATATGGGGTAACCAACAGTGCAGAAAATGGGATAATCTTTGTTTCCTGCCACAAGACTCCCAATGCAAGTCAGGATTTTACCATACAAACTCAGTATCCACTGACACCAGTTGTTACTGTACCTTACTGCTGTGAAGAAAATGAAATACAATATCAAATAAAACTCTGCCATTATTCAGCTAACAATCTTAAACTGAAGAGGTATACATGGGAAAATGAACGGACAGCCTCGATTTACCAGAAGCTGAATCACTTCGCCTTTTAATTTCCTACTTTTGTGATTACAAAGTTACATCTTAATCTTACAATCATTTTCCCCTTTCATAAAAGCAGAAGAGTCCAACTTCTACTTTTGCCAGTCTGACTTGCCGAGTAATGGAAAAGTACCTTCCATCAGGTTAACAAGAAGGGAATCCCAAGCTCCTTGGGTTTTTTTCAGTCAAAAATCCATCTAGGGCAACAATTAGTAGAAACCTTTCATATTTCCTGGGAGCAATAAAAAGTTTCAAACAAACAAACAAACAAAAAAACAAAACCAAAAAAACCACCCCAGAGTTGTAGAGATGTCTTTTTACAGCTTATGGGTACCAGGCAACTGGAAAGTAAGAGCAGGTTAATTGTGATAAGAATGAACTCACAGTTGAGAACAAAATAATTTGCAGGTCATGCAAACTAGAAAATTAAAATGCATTTATTCTGCTTAACCTGGATCTTACTCTGTGTGGCATTAGACGAATGAAATAATTTTTTCATTACTCATCCTAACAAGGACCCACAATTGAGATATTTTTTCCTGAACTAACCCCTATAAATTCCAGAAGCATATTCTGCAAATATTATATAGTTGGGGCTATAGAAAGAATCTGAGTTGGCTGGAGTACTGCTGCACATTACAAACTAAGACACAAAGTAAAGATTACAGCAAAGGCTTAAATTTATCACTTCCAGGTTGAATGAGTCTCTGCAAGTTGTTTCAATGTCTTTGGAACAGTGTACATCACATAACCTTATGAGCTGTGCCATCCCTGTCTGTCTTAGTCATCATTAAACAAGCAGTAGTGAAAAGTAATTTCTGTTATTGTTTTGTTCCATGGATTCAGGGATGGATAAATCTTAAGTTTTCTAAAATGACAGTTCAGAGTGTTTTGGATGAACCATTCTTTGTTTAGCTATGAAACTACAGTCAAAAGGCAGGTCAGAGCACAGCAAGATATCATTCATGATTTCTTCTCTCACATTAGGAAATAACTCTCAGAAAGAAATTAATGCATTTTACACATCCACACAGTCCTTAGCTTTGGCATAAAGGTAATAAACAAGGATGCCAGTAAATAAAAGTAAGCACTACCCTTCTGACTACAATTATCTACCCTTTTTTCAGCAGACCAAACACAGCTGCATGTTCTGACGTTTAAGTTTTTCTCCTATTTTCTAAGGACATACAACTTAACCCCAGAACCTCTTTTCCTTACCGCTTACATTCTCAGGTGCTGCTGTTCCAGTGCTTCTAGAGAGCAGTGGTGAATCTCCATTGTGAAAATGTGCATGTATGCCGAGACCTGTCTCTCCAAAAAGGGAAAGGATGCATGTGCTTCCCAGAGCAGAGCAAAGGACAAACTGTCTTGCTGTCCTTGCAACTTCTCCCTACGCAGTGGCAATGGCATAGAGGAGGTTTATTAGCCATTATGGGGCAATTCCCCATGAGCCTGTACCCAGAAGGCAGCCCTAGCACAACCCTCCAGCGTGCAAGGAACAAGCAGGACCACTGCACATAGCACTCACAGATAACAAACGTATGGTTGGAGGGGGGTGTGCAGAGGTCTCCAATTAGTCTGTTCGGGAAAAGAGAACAATGTCATGAAGCCTTAAAGCCCTTCAGTTCTTACAGGGTTTAGGAATCAATGGTACCCTGAAATATACCATCAATATAAAAGCTGTCTGAGGACAGAAAGAGAATAGCGAAGTACTTTTTGTCTTAGAGCGACCGATAAGAACTGTTAACGCAGGATGCATTAAGTATAAAATCACATGAAGTCCAAAAGATGACAGGATGGAAGAGCCAGAAAACATCCAGCCGAGGACTGAGGCAGCAGCCACTTGTGCATATGTATTAGCTACCACAACAGCTAATCCATCCAGATTTTGCTGGATTTATGAATCAATCTTTTGAATAGTCCAAACTATGATCATTGCTGTATGTGGACCAATGTTGAGCCTTCACAGACTAGGCACTTTCAGGTCACTAATAACTTGAGGATTCAAACTACATCTACAAAAAAGCTGAGCAGTAAGAAAAATCTATTAACCATATTGTCAAGTCAATACCCCCCCCAACTGAAAACATTTCATCAGGTGGGATACTCAGTACAATGACATCTCCTCTCCCATTACAGATAACCTGGCAGGAAAAATAAAAGTGCAAATCCATTATGCCGAGACCAAAACTGGGGATTGCAACTCCAGTGTATTGTGGCTTACTAAATGTCAGAAGTCATAAGTGGCCATGTGGATCCAGACATGGAGCCGAAAGACTGTCATGTCTTCATTTTCCAGGGAAGAAGCTGAATATTGAGGCTGTATAACCTGCTGTCACATCAAGACTGTAGAAAAAATATCCATAGCTGCTTTACAGGTCTGACAACAGGGATGCCTTTCCTCCTACATGCCTTTCTGGCTTTGCTATTCCACAGAGTAGCTTTGCCACATAGGAGTACAATCACAGAGATAATAAGCCAACTTTTAATGCATTTAGTCATGATAAATACTCTGGACTAAAAGGCTGTTAGCATTATCCAGTTTGCAAAGTGTACTTTGCAGTTGTGAAATGTTTATGACCAGCCAAGCCTTTGTTAATAATTCAGCAGGACAATCCTATAATGTAGCATCTCATATAATGTGAAAGGCAGTGTCTTGATACTATTCATACTTTGCTTCTGTATTCTTTTTATGAGACATGCACATGAAATACTGTTTATCGCCATTACAGGAACACAATTATTTGCAAAGTACAGAGAAATATCTCTGGACAAGATTTTGACTGGCTTCAGCATGGGAAAAAAAAAGAAAAAAAGGATTCTCAGACACCTAGAATCAATTACTTCTGAAGCAATAGCTATACAAATAAAATACAAAAACAAGCACCTTCAAGCTGTTCAGATTGCCAGGAAATACAGGGCCTAATTTAGTATTGATATATGCTTAATGGGAATTTACTGGTGTGCACGTCAAGCAGATTTGCTTAAAGTAAGTAATTTCTAAGAATGAGAAATATTTGTGTGGTTTACTTGCAAAGTCACATGGGATAGGTTTTTTTTTTTTTAAAAATCCTTTTTCAGGTCTTTTTTATTGTTCCTACAAAATAGACTTAACATTACAATTGCGTTACACTTCACTATGATACAGTACCTTTATTACAGCCAAATTCCCTTTAATTTTCTCAGCCTTTAGGCCACAAATCTTATAGTGCTACACAGTGGTTATTTATTTTATTTGTTCTGTTTCTAACCTGGTATTCATTTTCCCCCACAGAGTATTTTGATTAGGTTCATAGCCATTCCAATTTGGATGAAGAAAAAAACCCAAGCTTTCAAAATTTTGCACTTGACCACCACAAAACTTAAATTTATATGTTTTCTTTTTACTTTAAAATGATTTGTGTAGTGATTGGGATTTACACTCAAATGGGCCTAGCTGACTGGTATAGTCATAGATCTTAGAAATATCAATTCCCTTTGAATGGCTTCAAAGCTGCATAGAATGTAAAATAGAAGTGGAATAAATGCTGGCTGGACACCTAGCATCACATTCAGAACTGCAAATTCATCTTTCTAAAACAACCTATCTTGTTTTGGATAGTCTCAAACAACTCACACCTACTTTCCAGCTAGTTTATGAGATCTCAGAATTTACTGTTTGCATTATGTTGACAATACAGCATCTGACAGCTGGTGGGGTGGAGGGAGGAAGTATATGTATAGGAATTTATGCTTCTGATCTTGAAGGTTAGCTATCTTCTGAATTCTATTCCAACCTCTTATATTTTGATGAAGCTCATTGATCTTTAACAGTATAAATTAACAGATTAAATTAAAAGTACGATCTATTTTCTAGTTATTGTTAGTCAATATTTGAAAGACCCTAGTGTATCAATTGTTTGCTACTTTAAATTTCAAGTTATCTGTTTTTAATACCTGGGTCTATTGATTCGTCGATGCTTGGCAATGCCACCAATGAGAAAATTCACACATTGCAATACAGAAAAATCACCTTCCTTACTCAGTTCAAATCATCTGACTTTTGGTATCTACAGTATTGATATCTACACCTGAATGAGCTGCTCTGAACTCTTACTGTGCCAGTGGAGATAGAATCAACACAGACAATGGAATTAAACTCAGCCTAAATTTGGCATTTATATTTGGTCAGACTGTAGACTCCGTTGACTGTACTGACTCAGCCTCCCAGCACTGTGATGGGAACCTAGACAGCTAGGTTAGGTGTAGGTCACTACACTGGAGATACTGAAAATTAAGCAACATGAATTACACTCTTGGTGTCCAAGAAGCAGACATCCCTTTATTTTTAGATGGGCTTGATGATGTCATTATAAAAATTTCTTTCACTGCATAATTGTAAATTAAAGGCTTCAGCATTTTCTGTATTTCATTTTTGCAAAGAAACATAAAAGGCATGTCCCCCTGAGTCAAGCAAACTTTTTATAGCTACCCTGGGCACTAAATTAAAACACTGGAAATTGTTTAGCTATCAGCAAACCTGGATGAAAACATATAGAACATGCAAAAACTATTTCAAAGATTTGATAGAAAATAGTAGAAGACATAATGCTGCGGCCACTGAAGGCAGCAGGAACACTACCGCTTGTTTAAATAGAAGCAGAACTGAATATGAATATTTTTTCACAAGAACGTTTTGACCTATTTTGAAACTAAAACATCTATTTTCAAAAAATATTTTTAAAATAGAAATATACATTTGATTTAGATTACTTTTTTTTTCTGAGTTTTTTTCTCATTTCAAAAACTCCAAAGTACTTCTAAAGTAACAACAAAATGAAAACTGGGATTTCTTGCTTGAATAATTTTCAAATGAAAAGGGCGGTCTTAGAGAAATGTTACCAAAAAATCCAGATTTTCCCTACGTAAAAATCATAGCAGCATATTCTCTTTCAGCAGTTCAAGCCAAATGGGAAGACTTCATTGTACTCCAACAATATGAAGAGTTTTGTTTGAAGTTAGAACACAAAAAAGCATAACATTTCATTTTCTTCCCAGTGCATTTAATAACTGGAACTATAGCTGGGATTCCATAGAGAGCTATGCATCTCCCTCACAATAATAAGACCACACAAGAAAACCTGTACACTGCATGAGAGAGAGCTGGCTATCTACAGATACGTGACAGGAGGTGACTTTTGAGCCAAAGAAGCTGATGCCTCCCTCCTTCCACGCTATTTGCCTCAGCCTGGCTCAGGTCAGTTATGCAAAGTGAAATACTCTTTTAATTTCAAAAGGTAAAAAGCTTTCTGTTCCAATCAGAAATGTTACAATAAAATGTCCACATTTCCATAGTCTTAGTCAACATTTTCTTACCTCAAAGTCCCTTTTCAGAGCAAGAATAACGATTTAAAGTTGGAATTTTTCAGAGCATTGAAACTGCAATTTCAAACCAAAATGTTTTGTTTGACGTATTCTGCGGGCAAAATAATCATTACTGCTGGGAATGCCATTTAAAAGTGTTTTGGGGGCCCATGCGCAGGCACTGGAAGCAGGGCTGAGAGGTCTCTGTGAGAGGAGGCTGGGGCTGCCCTGTGCTGGATGCAGCTGGTTCCAGCAGGTTCCGGAAGGTTCCGGAAGGTTCTGGAGCTCTGCAGCCAGACACAGCTGAACCCCTCAGCCCCACTGGTGGCACCTTGGGGAAATGGATTTAATAAAAGGCATAAACACCAGAAAGGAGAGGAATAAGGAAAAATAGTGTTGAGAACAGCTCAGCAAACACCTGGGGGGGTGGGGGGGTGGGGGGTGGTGCTTCAGGAACTGGGGCAGAGACTTTGGGGGTTTTTACCGTTAGTTTCCAAGGCAGATTTCAGCACGAAAAAGCCTTTCTCAGATTTACAGATAAAACCTTCCTTTGTGGCTGTATATTCATTGGCAGATACACATATTATGAAACTTAGAGATAATTTAACATAATTAAACTACAGGTACAGTCTGTAACACTAGCCAAGAAAGAATACGGCAACTGAAATCAAATACTAACTCACTGAAAGCAGCGAATAATGTTTACCTGATAAAAAGCCAAAGATGAGTAAACAGGACAGAGGTTGATGCTTTGTATAGCTCTTAAATTCTGCTCACAAAGCTAATTCTAATTTTATTTTCTATCATAAATCCATTTGCTTTAAATCTCCCTTACTGCCTGTCATTAGTTTAGAGAAAAAAGCATTTTTTTTAGCCAAAGAAAAGCCTGTGTTATGAACTAGACCAAGTCTAAACTAGAAATTTTAGCAATATAGATATATCAATTAGATGTGTGAATTTTAATAATATTTCGCTGTTATACTTGAAAAAAAAACTGGGAGAGGTTTGGTATAATTTTATTCAAAGAACCAATTTAATGCTCATTCTCTTTTTGTTGTTATAGCTAAATTCTCTACAATGTATCTTACAGTATTTTCTATAGACATTACCCTGATTAGCGTAGCTTAACGTAGAGCACCTGGCCTAGATGGTTAGATTTAACCTATCCAAAGGATGAATGAAACTGTGTTGCTGTGTATGCAAATACATTGATATTTTAATCTCCTTCATTTTCATTGTTCCTTTTGTTATTTTTTTCCAGCAGAATATGCTGAAGAGCTTGGACTTTAATTACAGTTAAAAATGTGGAATGAAAATACATGATAAAAATTTGGTAAATTATTTATCCTACTCCTCAGAATCAGCCTGATACTACAATCTGATTTTTAAAGATGAAATTCCCAGCTTAAAATTTTACTTTGCCTGTTCGAAGTTTGGCTCTTCAGCTGTTTCAGATATGAAGTCTTTGAGACAGAAGACGGTCCTGACTGTCCTGGTGATGGACTAGTCTTCTCAGAGAGCACCTCCAATTGCGTCTCCGACAATAGCTGTAGGAATACAGGGGGGCAAAAGCCATTTCCTCAGAGCGGAACTGAGGATACTTGAAGACAGACACTCAGTGCTCAGGAAGCGGCAGAAAACTGCACTAGCCAATCATCAGTACATACACTTTTGTTTGTATCCAACAAGATACAACGCTACATTTCCCTTAAGACCTGAGCTAGTTCATTCTAAACCAGCATAAATAACATGTTTTTCTACACAATTAAGTTAATTTTGCTTATTATTCAGAGCAAGAGCCTGGTGTACTCCACAAGTCACTCATGTACAGCCCCTCAACTGAACAACCTGAAGGAGGGTGTACATATTAATGGAGAGAGACTATAAAAATGGGGAGAAGTATAACATGATAGCATGCGCAGCCTTTGTTTGCAATACATTCTACATTGATGGATTTCAAATAAACTAGCTATCGCTTCACCACTCACAGGAATAAAACAAAACGGCACATTACAGAGAAATGCTATCTCAGAACAACAGCTGTATGCGTACTTTGGCTATGAATGTAACTGGCACACAGTCCCAGCAGCATTGCTTATTCTGTCATCCCCCACAGGGAATCAATGCCTGATTACATTTAGCATGGCCTCTCTTTTGCTACCTTAATTTCATCTGCCATGAAATCACAATTCTCTGTTTTCGTTTTCTCCCCAAGCTTTCTTTGTCCCTGAATTCCTCCGATTACTGATTCCCTGTACACAGTCTTTGTATATCTTTTAAGAGCCAGAGCCCACATTGGAGGTCTTTTATGTAAGGCTTTCCCCACCAGAAGTGAACCTGCATCCCTTTGTCACAGAGACTGCAGAAAATCTCACTGCACCTAGTCTGGGGCCATTCCACTGCCTTACGATAGTCACATGTGAATAAAGACAATCCAAGTTTAGTGTCCTGCCTTCACCCCTCATCTGGGAGACATGCAATGACCACGACAATAGCCCCAGCCCCTGCATATCCTCTGTGAAGAAGTCGACTGAGCCCTCCAAATTTGGTGATCTTGATCCTGTTGGGTGACTTCAAGGAGAACCCAGAAGCTGACTGTCACCCAAAATGCTTCTTGAGGGCATCTCATGAACTCTGCCCCTTTGAAGTCATTCTAGATGCAGCACTGTCATTTTTGCATACTGCAAAGGGTCTCAGATACACCTCTATAGTGACATTAGAGGTGAGAATTAAGTAGGATATCAGGTTTTAGAAGTCCTGTATCCATGAAAGCCACCGAAGTTAGGTAACACTGCAAAGAGTACCCCGAGTACACTCACTCTCCCTCTCTTTCTCCTACCCGCCCTCCCCAAGCAAAAAGCTGTACCCTGCATCAAAGAACTTACCTAGTGGTGGAAGGAACGTGGCCAAGCTTCACAATAGTACTTTCATCTTACTGAGGTGGAGGAGGGGGTGTGTGGGTGTCTGTTGCTCACTTTCTTAATTTAAGGTAATATGAGAAGATTCATAGTATGTGAAAGAATCACATTCCTCTAGATTAAGTGTGCTCTCAAATCAATATTCTTACCTTTAGATTATAACATAGCTGACTATGTTATAATGTACATGTACTAAGAACATACTGACATCACAACAGTTAATGTACAAGGATTTCTTGTTTACTGAAGACAAACCAATTCATCATAACAATAGCAATCCTGAATACCTTGAAGAGTAAATGGATTTTGTGAAGTTTCTAGAATGTCCTCAAGACTCATCTATTAATCCCCCATTAATACTCATTAGTATATTAAGAATTACACTAATGTTTCTCACAAATTATTTTCAGATTTTTTTTCTTATTATAGCATATATTCAACACATTACAGAGTAAGATATGAATAAGCCCACAGGAGACAAAATAATGCGACATGAAATTCAAAACGTATTGAGAGTAAAATCAACTCGTACTTAGGAAACCTCATCTTGGCTCTTCTTAGAAGGACATGTAAGACTATGCAGGCTTTTGAAATATGAGCAGAATACCCATGCAATGTGATTTCCACTGGATTTGTACTATATGCCTAACAGCCATCCCATCCTGTTGGCTCCCCCTCCCACACGCCGTGTTCATTTAAGAGGCCACGTGGCAGCATGCAGCACGGGAAGCCTGGTGTAAGGCACGTGCCGATTCACCAATCCAACTATGCTGACTGGCCAGCAGGCCGATGACTTCCCCCCTTATGGCTAATGTGTAGTTACAAGTGCTTTATGCTCCATGGAAGCTTTAATGTGGACCTCTCTTCTCCAACCAACAACCGATTATTTTTTTTAAAGTCTTTATTGTAGTGACTTCAACACTCAAGACAGATTTGGCTGAAGTCAGCCAAAAGTTCAAAAATTATCAAGGGGGGACCCACAGTCAGCAATGTAATCACTTAAATCACTTAAACCTCATTTTCCTAAGAAACCAAGCTAGCAATTATTTTATAAAAGCAGCGAGCCAGGAAAAGACATTAAATAGGTTTCCAATTTTAAGTATGAAGAAGTCCAGTCAAATAAGCAGGAGCATAGCAGAGGGGTTTTGAGTGCAGTAAAACTTTGCACACCAACAAATAAGAGAGCCCTCATACTCTTCTCACCTTCTGTCACTAGCAAGTGAGACCAGCACTGGAAACCAACAGGACAGGCTTAATTTAAGCAGAGACTAATGAGCTCATGTCAGTTCCTGGTCTGATGATGTAAATAAGACTTTTCTCCCTGTTCTTAGAAGGTTTTCCTTGGGTTTATTTTTGCATATAGGTTCTTTATAACCGAAACAATGTGTACAGTATTGTTTTAGCATTCATTCCAATCTATATACATATATTTTCAATCTGAAGCTCAAACAAGATTTCAAGATGGGGAAAAATTGTTTTTGAGAGAGATTTCTTACTGATGATATAGCCAGTAAAATATGGCTTTACATTGCTCAATAATAGTAGCTAGAGTTGTGTTGATGACATTGCCTGCAAGAGTATACTATAAAATGTAAATAGTAGCATATAAAAAATACTTACTTTATGCAGTAACCAATTATTTATAATACATATGAATAGATAAACAATTTTAATGTACCATTAAAATGACATTGTATTTTTACTATCTTTCATCCCTTTTTCCTCTCAATTTTAAACAACAATAGAAAATCTAATGCCACGCAAATATGTTTACCATTTCTGTATAGGACATATACTGCTTTTATAATGGAGTCCAGGAACAGACTGGTGTGAGGAAGCCTTTAACAAGAAGGAATGCTCTTAAAGAATAAATATGAAAGGAAAGATTTAAATGAAAAAATGTCAAATCTTTAGTATGTTGTCATTACTAAGTTTCTTTCACCCCACTCAGCTACTCCAAACAATACTGAAAAATCATTAAAAAATACAAAATATTTTTATTATTCCCTGTTTCCCAGACTTCCAATTCACTGAATTTTCATATGACTTTTTCTCTCTTTAAGAGACTTTCTCTCTTTACCTGTACAGCACAGGTCAATAAGAACCGTTCACATAGTTTACAATGGTAAAGTGGGCAAAAATAATCTTTGCCATAGTTCAGCAGAACGAGCTACCTAATACAAAAGCAACATGTAAAAATGACCCCAGGTACGATGTTTCTGCTCATGTGCAAAGCTTTTTCAGATGGTCCCCAAAAGATTAGTCCCAGTTAATTTAGTGTTACATTAAATCCAACCACATCAAAAAAAGGTATATATACAAGTGTTTGGGATTTCATATAAATACAACATGTGTAAGAGATCAGACCACGGGTCCCCACTGCTCAGTATGCTATCTCTGGCAGTGATCAGCCAGGAATGGTTAGGAAAAGTGTGTAGGACAGAAAAAATACACACCGATACGTTTTGAATTATGTGCTCCCACCTATTGGCAATACGCAGCATAACTTCTTGAGCTTGGGACTGCTTGAGCCAGAGGTGGTATCCACCTCTTAGGACAAATCCACAGCTGCAGTGAATAAAAATGTGTCCTACTGCTAGCTACGCATAATTCAATACTCTTTTAGTCACTGAATCTAAAAGTAGAAACGATACTCTGTGACCTAGGTGACCAACTGCACACCATGAACAATAAATTGCAAATAATTCAAGCAAACAATTTATGCCCACGGGCTAACATTTGTTCACAAAATATTTCAACATCTGTGAATAATACATAAATGAGGAGGAACGCCTGTTCATGAACAATTCACAGACAAAACAAATGCTACTTTAGCCAGATAATTCTTTTGTGATGAAGAGTTTGGCCAACTCTCGTGCTCAGAAAACTGCTGATTTTTGGTGGTCTCCCCTTCTCTTCACCCCTCCAGGTCCCATCGGGAGGAATGCCAATGATTGAGGGACGGGGACTACAAAGTTGCCTGAAGTCTCTGTCATCAGTCTGACTCCTTTACTTCTCCCAGCATGAGGCAAACAGAAATCAGCCAGGGCCACAGCTCCACAGCTAATGTTTTCTATGTACTGTACCTATTTCAAAGATGCTTCTCTTTCCCTTCCCTTAAATTCAAGATCCTACCTAACATAAGAAGCAAAAAGACAAGGCAATGACGTGTATATCTCCTGGAATTTCTAACCATGTCTCAATGCTATTATCGGAGAGAAAAGCAGACTACTACAAAACTATCTGCTGAAAAGCACACTACCTACTGCTGACACTGATATTCCCTATGTACCAAAGAATGGAAGCCCCTTCCAAATGTTTATCCCAAATTCCATGTATATCTTGTTAATCCCCTTCAATTTTTAAATTTTCAGAAACATGATACACAAAAAGAACAGCTACCAAGAGGTAGCTAGTAGAAAGTAACAAACATAGAGTGCATCCAAATCCCCTCCTCACTCCAGAGAGTAGATACACGTCTCAGGACATCACAGAGCTCAGCCTGACATAGTTTCAGCCCATGCCTTTCACTTCCAGGCCTGACTACCAGACTGCAGAACACGTTAGGTAGGGCAGTGTTTCGTCCCTCACACTGAAGGAGGGTGACAATGCAGGTGCCGCAGGGCCAGAGTGCGCTACTGACAGACTTCCGAGTAGACCACCTGGTCCCTGCTCACAGGACTGTTCCATCAGTCTTGAGGTGAAAAGCCAAAAAATACATTAAGATGGAACCAGAACAGATTCACACTCCTGCAGTCACTCTGTGTGGCACACCTACCACGCTCACTTACCACTGATTACAGATTCGTTCTCCATGCACAGGGGAACTGTATGCTTTGGAGATTGGATTCGCAATGGCTTTATACTTCCAACATTTATCTAGATCTCTGATTTAACTACAGGCTTCAGTAAAGTCAATAGTCATCCCTCTTTTAAACACAGTGTACAGCTGTTCGAAAAGAGAACTTTCCATTACTAAGCACTGGTATGGCTTCCAGCCTCTCCTGAAACACTGCTGTTTTGTGAGGGTCCAATCGGGGCGGGGGGGGGGGGGGGGGGGGAGAAAAAAAAGT
>JANHGO010007172.1:0-17006 GCA_024606505.1 Aquila spilogaster
TGATCGCCTGAGGCTGGCAGCAGAGGCGTCCCCGGGGCCGTGTTGTCCCCGTGCTGCTTTGCGTCACGGCCACACCGCCGTTGTTGGCAGGTGCCCCGTGTTTTTGTTTGGGGTTGAAGTTGAGGCCGCAGGAGCTCGGCTCCCCCCGGGCCCGGTCGGGCCTCCCCCTCCCCGCCTCCCCCGCACGTCCCTCGCCATGCGTAGGGAGATGAACGGCGTCACCAAGAGCCGCTTCGAGGTGAGGCCGCGGCCTCGGCCCGCGCGGGGGTTGCGAGGCCCGGGGTGGGGGGGAGCGGAGCGGTGCGGCCCGGAGGGAGCGGGGCTGCCCCGGGGGGAGGGGTCGGGGCGGCCCTGTGCCCCGCCCGGACCCGGGGGGAGCTCCGCCGGCTGCAGCCCCGGGCGCGGTGCGGTGCGACGGGGCCTTCCCGGGCGCGGTGTGACGGCTGCGGGGGGGCCCTGCGGGGTGCAGGGCCTTCGGACTGCGCTGCGTTTGGTCCTCAGGTGCGGGGATGGGCCCCGCGGTGCGAGCGCTGTGTGGTGCGGGGATGGGCCCCGTCCGCTGCGGGGCGGCGGAGGGTGCGCTGTCGGTTTATTTCTTTTGATATTATTCTCATTTTGCCCTGGGGGGGGGGGGGAGTTCTGGAGCGGAGCTGTGTCCCCTTTCTCTTATCACAAACGCTCCTCGTAAAACGGGAGGCAAGCGAGATGCTCAAATGGTGATGGTGGGGAGGTGGGGGGGGGGGGGATCTGTGCTGATAACCATCATGCGGACGGTGCCCGCGGGCCTTCCCCATCTCAGCTGTGTTTGGGGTGATGAGTTTTGTGCACACTGACACCCCTGACCCCGTCACTTCTACGTGTCTATATCCGCCCTTGGGGGGGGCTGAGCTCCCCTCGCCTTTAAACACACGAGTTTTCTCTGCCGCTGTTTGGGGCTGCACAGCCAGAACGTTCCCCTTTCCCCCTTGGCAGCCCTTTGGTTAACGGGTGGGCGGCGGGAGCTGATGGCACCTTCCGGACAACGCTTTGCGACGTTCTGCTTTCAGAGCTCTGTTTGTTGACAAAGAGGCGCCTTTCGCTGCAGCCGCTGTTTCATGTGACATAGGGACAATGGAGCAGAAATCTGCTGAGCGCGGCAGAGCCCGGCGCTGCCGGGGGGTTCTCCTCATCGGTTCTTAGCGGAGTCATGGAGTGTGGTGGTAGGAGATGGGCTGAGCGCCTTTGCTGTGATGTGAGTGTGGATCCTCTGCGTGCAGCCCTTGCACGAGTGGGGGCTCGGTATTAAAGGAGAGCAGGAGCTGTGCAGTGCTCAGCCCGGCAGAGCCTGTCCTGAACACAGTGTGGGTGATAAAGAGAAAATAATCAAACAAAGCAAACAAAAAGGCGAAGGTCGACCGGGTTGACTCCGAATTTTTAGTGGCATTGGTTTAATTTGGAGCGGGTATTGATCCAGGCTTCATGTGGGGCTCGGTGCTCCAGGTGAGAGGGCAGATGGGGGAGGGCAGAGGGGGGGGTGCTGCTTTGACCTCCCCCAGCCCCCGCTTCCCATCGCTTCTTGCACTTATTCCCTAACTCAGGTGCTCAGCCCCCCCTTCCCAGTGCTGTTTTTGGAGCAGAGCAGCTGGTTCCCATTGCCACTGTGGCACAGACCCAGGAGCGGTGCTGGGTACCCGTCCCGGGGCCGGGACTGTGAGCAGAACCCGGTGTGCAGCCATCCCCGTGCTGCCCTGCGATGCGATGCGCTCAGCCACGTCGTCAGCCCGGAGTAATTACAGTTGTTTTTTTTTCCAGGCTGTGAGCAATACGTGTACGTCTCCACTACATCCTTAAACAAAAGCAAAACAAAAAAGAACCCAGCAGCAGCCGTCCCGGCTTCCTGCGGGAGCCTTCGAAACCTCCAATTAGCTGCAGCCGAATGGGGCTGCGGAGCGTTTATGGGGCGGTTTGTGCTATGAAAAATAAAAGCTGTGGGCGCACGCGGGGACGGCTCTGAGGGAGTGGGAGCTGTGCAGACTCCTTCCCTGGGACAGATGCATCCTCAGTTGGGATTTAGGATGCCGACTTTGGGAGGACTCTGACCCGGCCGGCGCAGCTCCTGGGGCTCTCTTGACTTCAGGGCTGCCCTGGGACGAGGTAAGCTGCGAGCAGGATGGGAAGCTTGGAATGCTTCAGAATCGAATTGCCTCGTGATAACGAGTCCTGTCTGCATTCAGAGTATTCTCTATCTCCCTAATCCACGTGCTTCCCTTGTTTCTGTGCATAGCGGATCCGTTTTGGGTCTCATTGTTTGCTGTGCTTCGGTCGGGGCTGTGTCATGGTGGAGCACTGGGGCTGTGTGAGCAGAGGGATGCAGTGAGAGCGGGGTGTGTAACTCAGCATCCTGCAGCCTCCGCTCGCTGGGAGAGCGAGAGCAGAGCGGAACCCATCGTGTCTGGCATGGCAAAAGAGAAGAAAACTGCCGCTGAGATGAAGGCGATGTGGAGCACGGGGGTCAGAGCAGCTTTCCTACACGGGGAGGTGGTAGTGGGGCAGTGGGGAGGACGGTCAGTGCCCATAGTTGGGGTGGGGGTGTTGAAGCTGAGTGCTTCTCTGCTCTCCTGTTTGTTGTTCCCATTGGCGTTCATCGTGTTCATGTGACGTTGCCTCGTGCCGCGCTTTGCTGTAAGGCCACGCTCCTGAAAGCAGCGCCTTTTTGGCAGAGAAGTGCTGCAGCGTTCCTGCACGATCCATCTGCAGAGCAGTGGTTGAACAGTGGAGATAACGAGGGGTGAACGTGGGGGTTCGCTGTGAGCGTGGGGCTGCAGGAGGGTCGGGCGCTGCTCAGCGCTGCCGGGCAGGTGACGTGGGGAGCGAATGCATTGGGAAGCTGCTGATAAGGAGAAGGCAGCTCGGAAACCAACCTGGGCTGCTTTTCATTTGCATCATTTTGCGATGTGGGGCTGGGGCGGTTTCGGCCTCCCGGCGCTCTCACCCGGTGCTTTGTGCTAGGCACCGCCAGCACGGCCCCGCCGTAATTAGGGAGAGCTTTACGAGCGATGGATTAAATGAGCGGGTGTTCGACCTCGGCCCGTGTCACCTGCGGGAGCCGCCTGTGTCGCAAGTGTTGGCCGCTTGTTCCCAGCTGGGATCGTTGGGCAAGAGCTGGGGGAGAAGCACAGAGTCATTAAGGTCGGAGAAGACCCCTCAGACCCCCCAAGGCCAACTCCATCCCATCCCACCGTGCCCATTCACCATATCCCAAGCACCACATCCCCACGCGCTGGAGCACCTCTGGCAACAGTGACTCCATACCCCGGGCAGCCCGTGCTGCTGCCTGGCTGCTCCTAGGAGAAGGAACCATTCCTGATGCTCAGCCTGGTTCCCCAGCACAGTGCTGTGGTTGGGTATGGTTGTGCCGTGGCCACGAGGCGCTGGCAGGACCGTGCTGTGCCTTGCAGCTCGCCCAACAGGCGCAGGGCTGTCCCGCGTGTCCGCCATGCCTCGTGCTGGTTTAGATACCAGTCTTAATTGGGGCCAGGGCCCCACCACCTAATTACTGTTTTCACTGCTGGATCGCCTTGCCCGGGATTGCACCTGAGTCACACCATTAGGAAAGCCGATGCGACGCGCGGCGGAGCCATGCAGAGCCGGTCCCACCTGGGCCATCCCACACCCATTGCAGGTGGGGCTGCACCGGCACCGCTGAGGACGTATCCCTGTGCCCATAGCACCGTCATTGTCATCGTCATCATCATCATCGTGGCAGTCAGAGCCGGACGTGAACCAGCGTAGCACCGCTCGCGCAACTGGAGGCCATGGAAGGAGGCAGCGCCGCTTTGAATCAGATCTATGGGATAGGTCACGAAACGCTCTCCAGCCCAAACGATGGAGGCTTTGAATGGAGCTGAAAGGGAGCAGCACCACCACAAAAGAATGGGCGCTCAGAACTGCGTTGGTGGTGGTACGGGCGGTCCTCGTGCTTCCTGTTGGTCCCCTGTGTGCTTCGTGTGAGGCACGGTGCCCTCTGCAGGGGACGGACCCGGTGCAGTGGGGGAGCTCCCATTGCCCAGGGCTGGACTGGCTCCTTCTGACTTTGTTACGGATGCAGCCCATGTTCGGACTGTGGGAAGAGAACTCCTCATCCCATCCCTCTGTGCAGAGCTCCTCAGAGGCAGCACCGAGCAGATGAAGGAGCGATCCGACGGCGTACATAGAGCAAATCACACACGGAGCTATTTTTAGTGATATTAAGCCCGTAATCAGCCTGGCCGCTCGGGAGCTGATTTTCTTCTCCTCTCGCTGCTTAGTCACACCGGGGCCGGTGCTGCCACGGAGCTCCCGGTGCACACAGCAGCAGTGGGGCTCGGTGGCATCCCATTCTGTGGCTGCATCCCTGCACAGCCCTCACTGTGCGGCTGCAGGGAACCCCCTGTGTGCACACACAGCCTCTGCTCTGTGTTCCCTGCGCCCACCGTGCCTCCGTGCGTCTCTGAGCTGAATCCGTACCCAAAGCGCATCGGGGTGGGCAGTGCCGGTGTTTCTGGTTCTTCCATTTCAGAACGGCAAAAGGTTCTTTTTGAGCTCGGGAGGTGGATCCGTGACACATCTCCGTGCGGGCTGGGTGGGGACGTGTGTGACAAAACACACAGCTGTGCGTGTAATCCCTAATTTATTATGGCAGTTGTCGGCCCTCCACCTTTCCTCGCTTAAAAACAACTTCCAGAATGTGTGATTTACCCTCTGCTAATTGCAGCCCGCTTTCTGTTTCGCTTTTTGCTTACCCAATTTCCCGTGGCTGGAAGCAGTCGTAGAGGGGGTGCTGAGCCCCCCGGTTAGCTGGGCTGCTCCCAGTGCCGTGTCTGTGTGTGCTGCACACATGGAATGGGTGAACTCTGCCGGGTGCCCTTCCAGCCCCGCTCTGACCCAGTGCGGAGCTCAGGAGGGGCAGTTTGTTTTCCAGGAGGCTGAGGAGTACTCATTCACAACAGCAGAGCTCGTTCTTGTTCTCTGCTGCTGGAGTCCCCTCCGAGCGCACCGTGGCATCATCGCTTTGGAGCTCTCACCACGGCGAGGCTCCCCAGGGTGTCTTAAATCCATGGAGATGCTCCTCACCAAACACATGAGGCTTTGCCATCGCTTTCTTGTAGGGCTCCTTGGAAAAGAGAACTTCCTCAGGTTGGGTTCGGGGTTGGTTGGCCGTGGCCATAGGGCTGCTTGGGGTTTGTCGCTGCTGCTCAACACGGACGGGCTGTGGGATCCAGCCCCAACTCTGCCTTCATCACTTGGAAAATGCAGCTTTTCCCCATTCACACTTCCCCTACCAACCCACAGAGGTGTTCTTAAAACCACATTGGGTGCAGTGTTCCATCCGGTGATGGTCCCACCCAGGAGTTTGGTAATGTGTGTGCAGTTTCCCTTGGCTGGGTTGGTTGGTGTCCGAGCCGCTCCGTCCCCGCAGCGCGGTGGGTTTCGTTTCCATAAGGAAGATCCCCAGCTGACCTGCTGTCCTTCTTTTTGTTACAGATGTTCTCGAACAACGACGAAGCTGTGATCAACAAGAAGCTTCCCAAGGAGCTGCTGCTGCGGTAAGACCCCTCTGCCCCCCGGCCCTGAGCTCTGTGCTGTTGGTGTAATGCACAGGGTGGGCTCAGGCCCTGGCAGAACCACAGGGTGCTCCGGCCCTTCGTGCTGAGTGTTGTTAGGAGCGGGTTTTTAAACTGTTCCTTGCTGGGTGCCCGTTTTGTGGATGGGAGAGCTGTAGGTCTGAATGGGTTCCTTAATGGGTGGGTGTAGGGCAGCGGTGGCAGAGCAGTGTGGCACTCAGGGAGGGGAGCAGGATGGGGGGCTGATGTGGTTGGGATGGGGGCGGAGGCGCAGCTCCGTGGGGAGCACTGGGAGTCAATGGGGTGAGGAGGTGGGGGGGGGTGGATTGGTGTCCCGATGTCACTGCTGTGCCACAGGACGGAGCGATGCGCTCGGGGCCCGTGGCACCTGGGAGATAGGAGGGGATGGAGTTTATAAACGTTAAGGTTCATACGTCATAGTTTTGAGAGCTGGAATCCACTGTTAGCATACTGTGCAAACGGATCAGCGCGGATTGACAGTGCGGCCTTTGAAAGAGAAACTTGGACGCGTTTATCTGCAGGAATCTCCTGTTAAATGTGTCACTGTCTGTGAGACAAAGACGTGTGTGTCTGCGCGGCACTACAGCGCGGTGCCTTGTTCCCCGGTTTGTTCATTCTGCAGATGGCATTGATGCCTCATGTGTGCGGTTGCAAAGGAGAAAGCTGTGCTTGAGCAAAATAAAGAGGGGGAGGATGTGTAAGAGGGGAACGGTGGCCTTTGTCCTACCCCGAGCTCCAGGAATGAGCGGCTCCAGCGGTGCTCTGCCTGGGAGCTGGGCTGGGTGCGGGAGGGGTGTGGGGGGTTCTGGGACCTCGCTGGCTCCTCCTTGCACCCCTCGGGTCCTGCCTGCGTTAGGGTTGGGTTAGGAGCTCCTGCTCCTGGCCAGGTCCCTGCTGCCAGTGAGGTGCTGGCTGCAGTGGGAAAGTGAGGAGTCCCAGGCAATCCCTGGTGGATGAAGGGGCCGAAAAGCATTCTGACTGCATCAAATTCTGGCCACGCTGCACAGAGCCGAGCTGGGAGGCATAGCCCCGTCCTCACCCCCCAGCGTGGCTGTGCTGAGCTGCTTTGCTGTGCAATAGTTCCACCTGATGCAGCAGCAGAGCTGTCTGAGTCCCAGCTGGGAGCACTCGGCCGTCCCCTCTGATCCCAGTCCTATGGTGGAGGTGTTGATGTGGGTTGTCTGCTTGCTGTCAGCTCTGCGGAGCAGAAGGGCACCAGCGCAGGGGAGCAGCACGCAGCTGATGGGCAGAGCCAGGAGCCGCAGCACTGCTCGCCCTGCTCCCTGCTTGCTTGCACCAGATGGGCTGAGTCCAGGCAGAGCAGCAGCATTTCCTCAGGGTCCGGTGCCTTGGGATGATTCCAGGAGAGATTCTGGTGTCCCGCTCTTACTGAGAGCACCCAGAGCTGCTCAGCAGAGCGCCGTGCAGGCTCCCTGCCGTTCATCAGGTTTGCTTTCCTTGCACTGTGTTCAGGTGAATAGAGGGATTCCCTTTGCTTTGCTCTACCCCGTGCAGGTTGCTGGGAAGAAGCCCAGCTCTCATCCCACGCTGTGGCTGTGGCAAAGGAGGGTGATAACTCGGTCGCTGCTGAGCCCCACGGGCGGCTTCTCGGTGGGTTTGGGGTTTTGCAGTGTCCCCACGGTGCTCCCAGGAGCTCAGCTCAGCGTTGTGCTGCAGGACAGAGCTGTGCTGCTGCTTTCCTGGGGCTGTGCCAAGGGCTGAGGCTGCAGCCGGGTCTGAACCGACCGAAGTGCGCAGCGGAGCCACGGCCGCCGCTGAGAGCGATGTGTGAGGCTGGGTCTGCTGAGTCACTGCTCCGCTCCCGAGCCAACGTCAGAGCAGTGCAGAAAACACTGAGGAATGCTCTGTGAATGCTTTTGGAGGCAGAAGTCCCCGAGCACGCGGCTCAGAGGGGCCGGGGAAGTGCAGGGAGCAATGGAAGGGGAGCTGGAGGGCAGAGGGGTGTGCACCCCCACAGTGAGGAGCAGGCAGAGGGGTGTGCGTCCCCACAATGAGGAGCCCTGGACCCTGGCGGAGCTCCCGCGTGTTGCTGTGTTGGCATCCCCTGCGCCAGGCGTAGGCTGGGAAGGGAGGAGCAGGAAGCAGGAAGGAGTTGGGCCAGGACCTAAAGCCCTGACAGCAGGATGAGGCTGTTATTAATAGCCTGGGATTTCCATGGAGAAAGTGATTTTTATGGAAGTGCAGAAATGGAGCCCCGCTATTGGCTTAGCCGCTGTTCCCATGGACTCGGGGTGGGTTTTTGTGTTCCTCTGATGGGAATCTGGGGTAAAAGTAGGAATTTTCCTTTGCTTCTCTCATTTCCCTCGGCTTTCCTTGTATTGTTGTGCACTGACATTGTGCTAAATGCACCCTCAGCACTCACACGTGGGCACACACAGCATTTCATCCAGGGGAGCACTGGGTGCAAAGTCGGGAGTGGTTTGGGGCGATGGGGCATTGCTCGTTCTCAGAGTTCCCCTTGGATGCTGTGTTAATGGGAATTTATTGCTCTCTGCAGCCCTTTTTAATTTCCCCCTTCGTTCCCCACGTTTTCAACCTTGTAAACGTGGATAACCACAAAGATCTCTTTTCTCCATTTCTGTTGCAGAATTTTCTCTTTCCTGGACGTGGTCACTCTATGTCGCTGTGCTCAGGTCTCCCGGGTAAGAACCTCCTCCTGCTGCAGGGCTTTGTACCAGGGGGCTTCGCACACTGACTGCTCCAACCGCTGTTCCTTAGCGTCCTGTGCTAAATGGGAGTGCCAGAGCCTCCTGGGGCAGCTGACAGCAAAACCCATGTACCACCGTCACTGGGTCCTGTTCCCACACCAAAGAACACCACAGTCCCTCTGTGACAGTGTTGTAAAGTCAGTGCAGAGCTGCAGGACTCCGTGTCCCCTCCGCCACACAGTGAAATGCATTGCAACTCGCATCCACTGATAAGTGCCCTTTCCTCCGGAGCTGCTGGGCGTCCTTTTGGCAATAACCAGACCTTAAAACAAACACCCAGAACAGGTTTAAAATGCAGGGAGTCAATGGTCTCTCACAGTTCTCTGCTGGTGTAAGCCTGCGTGGCTTGCACAAGAGCTGGTGTTGTGCTGGAGATGTAGCCCAGTGCTCGCAGTGGGTGTGCTATAAAAATACGCCCATGTGCATCTATTGGTGCACTCTTTCACAATGACGGACTCATGGCTGTGATGAGATTCAGCTGTTTACTTTGCTGATGTGATTAAAACTTCGAGTGTGGCACTGTGCTGAAAACCTCCTTGGTTTACTAAGGGCAGAATTACCGATTGCTACTGAGCTGGTTGCTGCTGTAGCGTGAGCAAGATGAGGGTGGTGCGGCCCCGGAGATGTGGGTGCCCCATCCCTGGGGGTGCCCGAGGCCATGGGTGGGCCCTAGGCACCTGACCTAGTGGGGGCAGCCGGCCCATGGCAGGATGGGGGGCTTCAACTCAACCCTGTTTGTGCTTCCATGGGCTGTGAGGTCCCTTCCAACCATCCCTGTTGGTGGTACCATGGGCTGTGAGGTCCCTTCCAACCATCCCTGTTGGTGGTACCATGGGCTGTGAGGTCCCTTCCAATCCAGCCCTGCTGATGGTTTCATGAGCCATAAGAGCCCTTCCAACCCAACCCTGTTGGTGGTTCCATGGGCTGTGAGGTCCCTTCCAACCCAACCCTGTTGATGGTTCCATGAGCTGTGAAAGCCCTTCCAACCCAACCCTGTTGGTGGTTCCATGGGCTGTGAGGTCCCGCACACAGTGTGCTCGCAATGAGCGCTAACTGAGCTGTTCTTGTTGGCTCTGATTGTTGTGTTGTCATCTGAGGCAGAACGGTTGTTCTAAAAGGAACCAGCTGTAACTGGGTCCCCACTGGTGGGTTGTAGGTTGTTGCTTTTTTTCATATTAACCAGACATTTGCATTTTTTCCCCCGATAAAGGCATGGAATGTTCTGGCCCTGGATGGCAGTAACTGGCAGCGAATTGACCTGTTTGATTTCCAGAGGGATATTGAGGTATAATTAAGTGACATACAAACCCATTTTTCTTGTTGAGATGTAATTACAGCCTAGCACGGATTAATGCTCCCAGCACAGCCCTTCCTGCCTTCCCCGGAGACAGCAATCGTTAATTTCGGTTCGTGGCCCTGGGGAGTCGTTATGGGCTCACAACACATTCAGCTTTTGAAAATGGACAGAATTCCATATCTGTATCACAGTGCTGAGGAGGCTGCCCGGGGTCGGAGCCGTTCCCCATAAGTGCGGCGTTAGGAATGCTCCCTTGTGGTTGTTCAGATCTGTTGGATGTTGGCACTGACAGGAACGGGTGCTGAGGAGCAGTGGGTGCTGTTGGCACTGTTTAAACAGTGAAGTTGCATTTTTTCAGGATAAGAGAGCCCAGCACAGCGCCAAAACCCCTCTTTTCTCACTATTCCCTTTAGAACGTTTGGAGGAGGGAGATGGGGACTGTCTCATTCTGACTCTCTGCAGACAGAGAGGTATCGAGTGGATGGTAACCACGGTGTGTGCAAATGGGGAAATGCAGATGGTGTTTGTGGAGGAAGGAGTTAAAGCAATGTGTGCTCTCCCTGCAGGGCTGGGCTCCTACCCCTGAGCTCCTGCAGGAAGCACACGCTGTGAAGCACACGCTGTGATTGCTGTTCCTGATAACAGATCCTTATCTCCCAGGTGCCCTACACGTTCTGCCCCATGGAAGTGCTGCGTCCCACAACCAGAGCTGCCCACTCCATGGGGCAGAGGGGGAGCACCCTCCTTCTGGGCGCTGTGAACATCTCTGCTCCACCACCACCCTATGTCAGATGTGTTCCTCCACAAGCATCGAATTCCCCTTTTAAGACAAAACACTTCTGTGTGTTGCACAGAACCTCAAGGCACCTGTTGGGCTTAATGCTGGCCTAAATTATGTTTGCTCTGAAGCAGTGTCAGTCCATCCTCTGATGCAAATTCAATCTGTAATCAAACTTACTCAGACCTTCTTGTTGAAGAGTAGGAACTCGTAGCCTTGCTAGAGGAGCTGCAGAGATGCTCGTCCTGTTTCAGCCCTTCCCAGAGCCATAGGGCAGACTCTGTGTCCCAGATGTGCCCCAGATGTGCCCCAGCTGTTGCACAACCCGTGGAGGTGGGCACCAGATGTTCCTGACTCTCATGCACAGCTGTGGTGGAGCTGCTGTCCCTCTTCCAGCTGTGAATGACGTTGGGCCTCACCCGGTGTTGGATTATTGATGGATTGACTGATTGGAGGATGATTTTAGGAAAACTTCAGTACTGTAGGAGTCCTCGGTGCCACGCAGTGCTTTTCGAGTGGCAGTGGAAGTGGATGAGCGGTTTGTAGATGCTTGGAGCTGTTCTGCCCTGCCATCGCAGTGGCACTGCACCTTTCCCCGCTCGGCCCACCTGCAGCCTGCCTGGCACACGGGGGGTCCTGAGCCAGCCGAGCTCCATTGCTGCCCTGGGGGCTCCATTCTGTCCATCTTCAGAAGCTGAATCGTTCCCCTCTCCGTGCTGTGTTTTCCAAGCGCCGTTTTAGCTGGAATAACAAACTGTGCTTAACATACAGAATTCTCCATTGCTGCTATGGGCTCTTTGGGGTGTTAACGTCGCTCCTTCTGTCCTCGCCAGGGCCGAGTGGTGGAGAACATCTCCAAGAGGTGCGGGGGGTTCCTGCGGAAGCTGAGCCTGCGCGGCTGCCAGGGAGTGGGGGACAATGCACTGAGGTAGAGCCATGGCACAGAGGGGCTCTGCAGCCCATAGGGGTGGGCGGTTTGAGGCTGCAGGGTGGGGATCTGTGGTGCTATGATCCATAGCCCACATGTAACATAAAGCACTGAGAGTGGTCACGTCCGTGTTTCTCGTTGGTCATCTCACCTTCACACCGTGGTGTTCTCCTCAGTGCTGAATGACAAAGAGTGGGAGATCCCAGGGCAAGATACGGGCCAACACAAACCATCTATTTTCTTCTATGTTTATTTCTTTTACTTGAGCCCATCTAGTCGAGTTGTAGCCGCTGCGCTCGCTAACCGCGGTAGAGCACCGGGAAACCCATTGCCTGAAAAGAGCTGTGTTTTGCCTTTCCTTTGCTAAAGGACTTTTGCACAGAACTGTAGAAACATCGAAGTGTTGAACCTGAACGGCTGCACCAAGATCACAGACGCGTGAGTCCCATCTCCTCTGTTTCCCCATTATCCCTTTCCGTGCTGCGCATCGTGAGGAGCGCTCAGGGTAAATTCATCACGCGGTGTTCTCTCTGTGTTCTCCTCCAGCACGTGCACCAGCCTCAGTAAGTTCTGCTCCAAGCTCCGGCACCTCGACCTGGCGTCCTGCACCTCCATCACCAACCTGTCCCTGAAGGCACTCAGGTAGGAGGACACGGCCAAGCTGTCCCCGAAGGCGCTCGGGTGGGAGGACAGTGGTGGCTGATGGTGGCACTGTGTGGTCCAGCAGAGACCGGAGCGGGCTGAGCTGTGGCTGTGCAGAGTTCAGGTCCCCACAGGGCTTTGCAGAGTGGGGGATTCCAGCTGACCCCATCCATCCTGGTGGTTGTTAGCAAGAGAAGCATTATGTGGCATTCCGGATTAGGAGAAGGGGTTGGGGTTGGTGGCAGACCCAGAAAGTCACCCTGCCTTTCTTAAATGCTCCTGTGTTTCCAGCCGGCTCCTGCTCGCTCAGGGTGCTGCTGAGTGTTTACATAGCTGGGAGGTGAACGTGCAACTGTTTGTCTTTCTGAACTGCTTAGGAGACACAGCACTGCCCATGTCTGCTGCGCAGCGTGGCCGAGTGGTCTAGGAAAGGAAAGGAAGGGAAAGGCTGACATTGCTGGGACAAAGGGAGGGAGGCACAAAACCCCCAAAGGGAACAACGGGGGCTGAGCTATTACCAAAGATGAAACAAGTGATATCGTAGTGATAAAACACAAGAAAACAGCGTTACAGGGGAAATAATCCTGGAGAGGGTATCCAGGCACCAAAAGGAAAACGCAGATTTGAAAGGATAACTGAACGGTTACGTTATCTTTGTAGCTCCATGAAAATACTTGGAGCCTGGTTTTTTTTTTCTTCCCTTGAGGGTCTCTCTCTGCGGCCCTAATTTCACGTGGGCAGGTTTGTGCTGCAGGTGTCTTAAATACATGAGAGCATCTGTGTGTCCTCCTGGTTGCAAACGCGGCTGAGCGCTGCTTCTGGATGAGAGCTGCAGGTGGAAACCAGCCCGGCGTTGGGTTATGGCTCAGGGTGTGTTCTGGTGCAGAGAGCACACGGGCAGTGCTGTCCTTGTGCAGGAGCCAGGAGGTTTCCGAGTGGGGTGCAGTGGTCGGGGCTGGCTCTGCTGCTGCCCCTGTGGGCTCTGAGCATCAGTGGGCGCTGGTATAGGGGCCCTGTTGGTGTGGGGTGCGGGTGCTGCTCAGGTGGGTTCCAGAAATGGGGTTTTCCTGCCTTCTGGCTTGAAGGATTTCCTTCTAACACAAAGCCGAAAGCTTCCAGCCTTTTCCTCTCGCCTCTCCAGCGAGGGCTGCCCATTACTGGAGCAGCTCAACATCTCCTGGTGCGACCAAGTGACCAAGGACGGAGTCCAGGCGCTGGTGAGGGGCTGCGGGGGCCTCAAAGCACTGTCCCTAAAGGGCTGCACACAGGTACGGGTACGGGGCCCGGTGCGATGGGAGCAAGGGACAGTGGACAGTGGCTGGCGTGTCCCTGATGGTCTGGGTGTAGGGTGCAGGGACTGCTGCTGCTCCCTTGGGGCGTGTGAGCACCCCGCCAGCTCCTACAGCTGCCTCTTGGTTTGCTCCTTGTCCTCCTTTGTGTCATTTAGGCCAAATTTCGTCTTTTACTTTCTTACCTGGTGAGTCAGTGAGAGGTGTCATGTGTTCAGTGCTCCGCTGTGAGTTACTGCAGCAGTTGCGAGCTGGGGCAGGAGGGCCACCAGCTGCTGGCATCACTCTCATGAGCCCGAGCTGCTCTTCCACAACCAACACAGGGACCAATGTGAACTTCTTTACTTAAGAGGGGTCTTGAAATTCAAACAGAGAGGAGCAGACGCACATCTCAGCCTCTCATCCCTGGGAAAGGAGAGCAGCACTGGCCACAGTGGCCTGAAACCTGTGTCCCAGCACTGCAGGCAGCTCGGGTTGGGGCTGGGGTTACACCTGCCGGGTAGACCTGGCAGCCTAGAGCTGTTCCTGGTGCCCCAGGCTCTGTGCTTTGCATTTATTTTTCTCTTGGGGTGCGCGTTCCTGGAGCGTTGAGTCACTGCCACTTCCATCTGCTGCCTATAGATAAACAGCTGTATGTACAAAGAGAGCATTTCTGCATGCAAGGACGCCGAGTTCTGATGGGTGACAGTGATAAGTGCAGCGCTGACACGTTGTGTGTGCAGGGGGACACCCTCGTATGTCACACACACGGCTGTGAGGGCTGGAGCTGGTGGCCTCCCTGCCTTCATGTCACCATTGGGTTTCCCAGAGGTGAAGGGAGTGGCCGTGGCTGCCAGAGTGATGCAATGGATATTGCATCCATCTCAGCCTGTTTGGAGGGCTCGGGTCATAGGAACAGCTTGAGTTCTTCATCATTTACGGAGCCACGAGTAATATTGATGGCAATACATCCTCGTCACCAATTGCTTGCCATCTGTTCTTATGGATTTAAGAATAGCAAGCTTTTCTTTTTTTTAAATCATCCTAAGGAAACACCTGGGGGTGTTTGTGCCCCTCAGACTGAAATAATACTCTTTATTTTATTGAGAGAGCTCCACCATTGCCATACAGACGTGGTGTCACTTGTGGCCCCCACTGGCAGAGCACGGCCTTCATTCCTGGGGTGGGTTTGTGGCCCCACTGCTTGCTTCGTTCCTGCCACATGCGTGCCTGGATCAGCCTCTCCCTCAGTCAGCAGTGGGCTGTGGCTCTTTGAACTCTGTTCCTGCGGTGGTGGAAGTGGCACTGCGCTCCTGCTGCTCATTTGGAGGCTGCAGTGCACTGCCCTCCCCCCCCACATCCTCCCCAGTCCCCACGTTTCGTTGTCCCCAAACCTTCCTTTGGAGGAGTGCTTCAAGCGTTGCTGCATTGCTTCACTCTCTGATTTTCCTTCCCAGCTCGAGGACGAAGCTCTCAAATACATTGGTGCAAACTGTCCTGAACTGGTGACGTTAAACCTCCAGACGTGCTTAGTAAGTACCGCACCGTGCACGCAGGGCAGCTGTGAACTGTGGGGCCTTTCAGAATTAGCTGATGTTTAATAGCTTTTTTGGGAGCGCTCATAAACCCCTGGAACAGCGCTGGGTTTGGGGGAAGCGTTGGTCTCCTTGCACTGCCCACGGGGCTGCTGAGCTCCTGTGCTGGAAGCATTCTTTCCATGGCGTTGGAATGCGGGTGGTGCTCAGCCAGCGCTGCTCTGCTCCGAGAGCAGCAGTTCCCCTACACAGAGCTCCCATGCAGTTACACTGCAGTGCCAGAACAAATGTGTGTTTGCACCCAAAAGGCAGCTGGGGCGGGCTGTGTGCACACTGTGTGCATGCTGTGTGCCTGCTGCAGGCACAGCAGGGCAGTAGCCCTGGACTGCAGGGCTGAATGCATTTTGGGTTGTAGGGCTGAATGCATTTTGGGTTATAGGGCTGAATGCATTTTGGGTTGCAGGAAGCACAGCATGGCCTCAGTTACGTTCCTGGTTGGAAACCCAAGAGGAAAACGCGCGGCGCGGTGCACCTCCACTCCTCTGTTATGCCTCGTGATGGTGTTGTTGTTTTTCTTGTAGCAAATAACAGATGATGGTCTCATTACAATATGCAGAGGATGCCACAAGCTACAGTCGCTGTGTGCCTCGGGCTGCTGCAACATCACAGATGCCATCCTCAACTCCCTGGGACAGAACTGCCCGAGGCTCAGGTAAGGCCTCACCTGCGCTTTGGTGCAGAGCTGGGGGCTGCGTGGGGCTGTCAGGGCTGAGCCTGCTCCTGGAGCTGCTCCTGGTTGCACCAAGACTGCTCCTGGAGCTGCTGGAGCTGCTCCTGGTTGCACCAAGACTGCTCCTGGTGCTGCTGGAGCTGCTCCTGGTTGCACCAAGCCTCTGGTTTCTCAATGAGAGCAGTGGGAGGAGAGCTCCGTGCCGTGGCGGTGCGCTTGCAGCAGTCTCACTTTAAACCATTGCATGTCTACTTCTGCTTTGTTATTATTTTTTTTAATGGAAAACAGTTGAGGTCGGGTTACTTCTGTGCTGAGAACACATTTAAACACCGCTGTTTCCTCCCGGTGTGATGATGGGACGCTTCGCATTACGATTTTATGGCAGGTGGAATTTGTGCTGAAAGATTGGGCTCCCGGCTCCGCAGCCTTTTCCTCTCTGTTTAAAACCTTTTTATCAGGAGGGGTTCCTCCAGGAGAACTTTGCTATAATTCAGTTCTTTTCCTCTGCACCCATATTTCTGTGTGTTTGGGTATTTCTGTGCGTTCAGGTGTTTCTTATATTCAGTTATCGTGGGTGGGTGCTCTGAAGGCAAAACTCCACCGCGGTCACTCTCCATTCTTTCTGTGCAGAATATTAGAAGTCGCGAGGTGCTCCCAGCTGACAGACGTGGGCTTCACAACTCTGGCCAGGGTAAGTGCTCCTTCATGGAAGGGAAGCAGCTTTGCGTGGTGCTTTCGATCCCATGCTCTGGGTGGGAGGCAGTGTGTGTGCAGTGCAGTGCTGTGCAGTCCCACACACCTCAGAGCCAACTGAGGGCAGCGTTGGATGCACCACGGTTACAAAATGTGATGTTTGTTGTTCAGGGTTGACCTGTGCTCCATATGACCAACCCTGCGCTTAACCTCCTTTTCTTTCTATGAATTAAGAAAAACTCATGGAAATGAATGAAGTTTGCTGGATTTCCTCTGGTCGTGGTCATCGAGAAGCAGCAAACTTTCTTTTCTCTCCTGCTTTTCCATGGAGAAAAACCTCTGCTCCTGCCAAGGGCTGTCTTTGTTGTAGGTGTTTGCTTTTGCCGCCTGAACTTTGCACTCACTTGGTGTGTTTGCTCCTCTGTTTGTTCCCAGAACTGCCACGAGCTTGAAAAAATGGACCTGGAGGAGTGTGTCCAGGTAGGAGCCGCCGCTCTGCGGTCGCACTGCAGGTTCCTCCCACGTTGCACAATGGCAGCAGTGCAGAAGGGTGGTGAAAAAGCAGCAGGTTGTGTCCCAGTGGAGCTTCCCTTTGAATCCTGGGCGAAAAGATCGTACAGAATCCGGATGAGAAAACACTGCCTTTGTAATTGAGTTCTTGGTGTTCTGTATTAAGAAATGTTGCTGTGCCCCTCCTGGTGGAAGGGATCTGAACACCTCCTGCACTCGGACACAGACATTTCGGACACAGACATTTCGGACACAGACATTTCGGACACAGACATTTCGGACACAGACATTTC
>JANHGO010007173.1:0-20362 GCA_024606505.1 Aquila spilogaster
ACTACAGTTTACAGCCATTAGATGAAAAACATAAAACATCACTTTTATCCAGATTCAAAGCAAACCTCAAGTACACAGAATTTTAAGTCAAATTTGATTTTAATTTACGTTACATTTCAGCTTTACACATGTAACTGGAACTTGCAACATAGGTTAGCTACTATATTGAGAATTAGTGCATTTTCCTGGTCTCTTCCATGGACTGACACATCGGCTCAAGCGCCCAGGCATTAGTACACCAAAGCATTTCCACTTTGGGCCTGACATCAGAAATGGCCAGATCCTTAATTCTGTCATATTTTAGCGTTGCTGTGACAGCAAACAAAACCAGCCCAACCCCCTATTTCTACAGAAGAAATCTGGGGAAGGCAGGGGAGTTCACTGCTCTAATTAGCTGTTTAGATGCCTTGATGAAAGCTTCCACCTTTTTATTATTATTTTATTTTTCTCCAGGTAGTTAAAATGAGTTTCTAGTAAAAGGTTACTGAAGGTTAAGTTTATACTTTCAAGCGTGCGACTTGGGCACCACGTAGAGATTTAAAACAGGTCTCCAAGTCTGCTTGTGTGCGGGAGTCCATTAAACAAGCTAAGCAGTGGTACACGCCTGCGTACAAAAGGACTAGGCTGAGCCTCACACATTTTTATATGTGCCTAGTGAGAATCAATAGGTGTTCTTTCCCCAGCTGCGATTCAGTCACATCTGCCGCCCGCTGCCCCAAGGAGCACTATCCCACAGGACAAAGGGAGAGCTGGCACCAAAGAATTTTTACAGGCATCTCACCAGAGCAAAAAAACCCTTATTCAGCACAGGAAACCCCCAAATGTGATTTTCTTGGGAAAAAATAATCTTTAGGAGCATTTATAACCTAAAGCCTGTGACAGGCCAGCATGGTGAATTTCTGCGGCCACAGGGAAGAGGATATTAGTTTGTAATAGTCCAGGCTACAGTTACTTGAAGTTTTGCACTGGGGTGTTAAACTGGCAATTATTTTTCCTATTGAGAGCTGTTTCCAAGCTTTAGCTGTTCTCTCATTAGCAAATTCCATTTGTATTGAGCAACAGAAACTCAGAAGCAAATAAAAGAAGTGTAATGGTAAAAGGCAACTCTTCCTGTTAAACCACTAACTACTCAGACAAGGAATGGTCAAATACCAAATTACCATTTCCACTCCCCACCACTGCAGATTTTGTTCTTTTTTTTTTTTTTTTTTTTTTTCCATTTTTGTTTCTTTTAAACACTAGAGTATAAAGATCAGATTATTTTTTGTAAAACGTGTAACTTCCCTTTCTAGGAAGAGGAGAGACCTACCAAAACACCTCTCCTCAGCTTCCTTCGGCCGGGAAGATCCGCAACGTACGTCTAGAGGGGTTCATGGCAGAGGTAGAAGGCAATGCAAAGATAAGGAGGTTTCCACTGAACTTACCACTCTATCATGTTACTCTAAGACACCTAGCTACTAATTCTGGACACATGAAGTTTAAAGGAATAAGGATAAGTCCCCACCCTCCCACCAAGTCACTAAGGCAAAATCGCTGCAAGCAGTCTCGGTTACAAGAGGGCTGGTCTTCACGGTGATGAGCTATCGAGTCGCGCCCGTTTGTCTTGGACTTGGGGCTGAACCCACAGAACAGAAGTGAACGGGTAACGGCTTGGGGTACACACACAACTACTTTCAACAACTTCCAGGGATGCATTTTTTCGCCTACTTCACAAAAAGGGTAACACAGAAAACTAGTTGACTTTCCAGAGCTGGCCAATCTGATAATTGGCTTGACCAACGCACCTAGTATCCATGCATGTTGAAGACTTGTGCTGCTGTATACGGTATGCATCACCGGGATGTACAGAGCCACATATCTCCCATTCCTTATGCTTTTCTGGTGTGTTTATTGGCCAACTCATTGGTACTTTAACACAGTTTAAATGGCAAAGTTAGGGATTTTTATACCCGACTCTAAATCTCTGAAGAAAAACTCACTGATTTTAAAAATTCAGCAAATTCCGAATCAACTTTAGGTGACAATTAACATTTTAACAGTTGCTTTTAGCAATTTGCAAGTTCTCCCCTCATAAATGAGTTCTGATGTCAGAGCTGTGAGGTGACCAGACATAAAAATGTCTAATGATGCTTCTGGATCAGTTTGTTTGCTGCACTATTTAAGGTTTTTGCCTGTTTCACCAAATCCTTTTCACTGTATAAGTAAGTCAGAATGAGGATAATGAGAAAATGGAAAAACAAGAACAGCAAGAGAAAAAGAGCAAATCAATTAGCTGAGTATGTACCATAAAACATTTTAAAACACAAATTTTCTACGAACAAAATGACCTTTTTTATAAAGAAACATTCAGAATATAAACCCTAAAACGAAAGCGTTAATTTAGTGCATCAACCCACTCATTAAATAAGTCCCAGACATGTTGGTGAGAGCTATGCTTTCCCCTGATTTTCTCGGAGCTAGCACAACAGTCAAGGCGATTCGCAGTGACTGAAGTTCCGAACCTTTGGCCAAACCACCACAAGGCCTGGCTTCGAGAACAAGACTAAAGGGAAAAAGGAGCACTGCTCCTTCTCAAATCAATCTGACTTTGATGCTGAGGCCCTCCTCATTTCATGAGGGTTAGTAACATGAGAGCAACACGGTCATTAGGACGGAACTTGTCCCAGTCCAAATGGATATTATACCTATGGGCTATCTTTATCAACTTCTAGCTGCCCTCTGGGTTTCCTCCATTTACTTTCACGTGAGGATTTTTTTTCAAGCTCATCTCCCTCAGAAAGTACAAGGCTGTCCGTGAAGAGAATGGTTTGATTTGGGGTATTTTTTTCAAAACAGTACCAGAGAGATCTGGAATAGCCAAGAAGCTCCGAGCCTGGCCTCTGCTTCACGCTTGTCCTTCCTGCTCCCACTGTGATACTATCATTAGCAGTCAAGCACTTTTCTTAGTTCGTATTTCTATTTTTTGTCATTGCTATCAGAAATAGCGATTCACTTGTAACGAATGGATAACATACAAAAGTGCAGCTGATATAGATAAACAAAGCTGCTATATTAGTTACTGGTTTAGTAGTATATTCTTTTCTCATGGAAGCCCTCCTGAGCATGCAAAACACTTCTCCTAACAGCATCTCAAAAACTGTAGCTCTCCTCATGCAGCTCCGTTTAGCCTGGCTAAGCACAGCACTCGGACTCTCATCTGGTCCACTCAGGGTCAGCAGGACACTACCGCTAGAATACACACATGATTTTATAATTGCAAAAGTTTCATTTTTTACCTTTGTTCAAGCTGTTTGATGGTGGCAGCCATCTGATTTGTTTTTTCTTCCAAACGGCTGTTTAATTCACTCTTCTGTTTCACTCCCATGTCTGAACTCTGGAAAAAGCAGCACCGTGGTTTTTTGTAAGTAGCAGTAAAACCAAAATAACCCACACTAAACCATGTGGCACGTGAAACAAAAGGGGCAGAAGCCAAAGAGGTAGGAGAAGGTGCTCAAAAACAAATGCCAGGTGAATATTGCAAGGACGAACATCTTGCCATACAGGTGTAGGCTACATCTGGACCCCACAAAAGAGTAATACCATATTCAATGAAGCTTCCTGTATAACACACATTAATGCAGTACCTGCTAACATCCTTTGACTGTTGTGCACAGAATGATTGGCTCAAGGAGAGCAGAAGCAACTCTCTGCAGTTCTAAAATTTATTTTATGATTTCTCTCTGATCTTTTTGTGTTGCTCTTTGTCTTAAGAGTCTGCTTTTGTCATCACACAGTAATGGATATATTTACACCATACGCCTTCAAATACTAGATCGTACTGGAACAGAAGCTACCATTGCTCAGTTTTTATACCACAAGAACACAGAAGACGCTTTCCCCAGTCAAGCACATGCATTTCTGTATCATGAGTCTTTCTTCAGAAGAAACTGCACTTTCCTTTAACTTCCACCACGTTCAATTGTTGAAGTACTACAGCTTTCTTGCAGCAAGACAGAAGTATGTTATACAGCCTGTAACCCTTCCACACCTAGCACCTTTTCAATAGATATGTGAAAACAAGAGCTATCACTTTTATCTGGAATTCAGTGCATTTGGTTTAATTATTTCCCTACCTGCAGCTTGAAAGACAGTTCATGCTTTAGGGCCCTGAGATCATCCAGTTGCTGTCTGAGCGCCACCAGTGCATCCTGCTTCTCGCAAACATCTTTCTCCAGCATCTTCATGGCTAGCTCCATCTCCTGTCGCATCCCGATCTGCACCTCCAGCTCTTTCTCCACATCCTGGAACGTACGGATCAGTCAGCATTACCAGCCAGCTCTCCTCACCATCCGCAAGATAACCACTCTTAACTGGTGCTCCTGCCAATGCAGCCACTACCTAGAAGTGTGCTGCACTGCCACAGCGTCACAGTTACAGATCTGACCCATCAAAGACAATGAAGGACAACAAATCCACGTCTTCAGTCCAGTATTAAAGGAACGTAAACAGCATTACCAGCAAAGAGTCAGAAAGTACTATATAGGCCCACCTTTCCGACGGAGGAGACTAGCGAAAAGCTGGCAGACTTTATTTCCTAAATGCATTCTGGTCAGGCACCAGCTGAACACACTATATTGAGAAATGCTCAGACAGTGGCAATATCATTATCTGCATGGGGACCACATCAGACCTAGAAATGCAAGTGCGCTGCTCATTTTGAGAAACAGACCTCAAACTGATCAATAGAGCCACAAAATTAACATCGCTTCTGACAAGACTGTCCCAGGTCAGGCTGTAGCAGGCAGGCAAGAACAAAAAAAAAAATCCCCCAGCCAAATATTTTCAGAAATGATTGACTGACATGGAGTCACTATGTGAAAAAGCCATTTGCAGTGAGCTCCAAGCTCATGCTGTCCTTACCAGCCGCAGCTGAGTCTCCTCCTTTAACTGTTTTCGTGCCTCAGTCAGTGCATGTCCATCAGCAGTTCTGTCTTTAGTGACCTAAGGTAATGAAGACACCCAATGAACTTGTCGTTATGTACTACTAACCCTCACATTTACTGATTATTTGCTTTTCCCACAACTTCAAAAACAAACTCTGCAACTATCAAAACGCAGAGCTCCATTCAGTTAATAGTCATTTCACATGGAAGCTGCATGCTGCATTTCCCTGTTTACCCAAGTGCTTAGTGCACTTTAATGGATATGAATTAGATGGACAGACTGTCCGTTTTCAGAACTTTCACAATATACTAAGTATGGTTACAAAGCCTCAGAAAAAGATCTCATGGGTTTTAAAACTAAAACCAGATTCTGCCACAGTTCCTAGCACTTTCAGTAAATCAACGAAAAAATATTATAGATCCTGCCCTTTGATTTCCGAAAAGGATAGCATTTCGGGCCAAAAAAGCAGAGCTCCTACATTCATATTTTTCTGCCACCCCCTCAGTAAATCATCCTTCCCTTCCTCCGGTCCCTTCTGACGCCTCCACCCAGCAAGCCAACAACACGCTGCGTTAGCTCTTGGCTCTGCGCACGCTCGCGGTTTAATCGGCTACGGCCAGGCAGGATTTACTGCGGCCAGGGTCCATCTGTTACCCAATGCAGAGGACCCACCTGGAGTCACTCTTCTCTACGGCAGTTTTTGTGTGAGATACATAAGGAAGTAAAGTCTCTTCCAAACACGGACTTCTTGGTTGAATGTGGGCTGGGACGGCCCAAAAGGTTCAGTCATCGTTCACACACACACACCAACCTTACGATTGGACTCTAAGACGTAAGAGCTTTCTTCTTTAACCCGTTCCATCTCTTCTTGCAGTGTAATAATCCTGTTGTTTGCAACTGCAAGCTATGAACAAAACAGAACAACAGTAAGGCATCAGAAACATACTTGACCTTTTTTTTCCTCTCTAGACACTTTTTCTGAAAAATTTTTTTTTTTTGGTTACACTCAAAGTGAGAAAGAAAAATATTTGGAGTGGCAAAAGACAACTCGGCCTCTACTATGGAGAAAGACTATCTGAAAAAGCATCAATTAGTGCCAGTGTGATGGATTTCCAATATTGGCTAAAACAGGCTTCCCAACCTATTTTGGTTCCTGTCTTTCAGTAAAGTTATTGACCTCTTCAGGTCTCTACCTGCTAGACTCAGCGTAACAGGCGGTTAGCACAACTCAACAGAAGTCCTCGCTCCATTCCCCTTCCCTTGCCAAAGATAACAAAAAGGAAAAATGCGAGCACATGCATGGCAGCTAAGTTTTGTTGACTTCTAGCAACTGAAATATATTACCAGAGAAGGAACACTTGCGTATGTTTGCTAAAGCTTCAGTAGTTTGGGTACACTGCTAGATAGAGCATCCAAGCTGTAAGATGCTCAAGCATTTGGGCAGGACAAGCACGATGAGAACTCATCAGAGGAGGAAGATTTGGCTGGAAACAGAGAATCAGTAGCACACACCACCCTTACGAGACAGGACATCTGCCTCAGAGGAACTCCCAACAAGACATCACCGCAGGCTAACAGATTACTTTGAGTGTACGGTCAAAGGCCAAAACTCCTTCCGGCTTTGTAAATCATAACTTACGTAAGCCTTGCACACAAGAAAAGTTCAGTGACATTCCGAGAGATCGGCAATGTTATTAAGTGAGAAACCCAAACAGAAATTGCCCTGATAGAAGTGTGACACTTTGGTACAGCTCAAGCCAAACACACAAATTGTTGTGACATGTGACACAGTTCATTAACTACGTCCTGCAAATAGCACTAGTTGGCACAGCGTGTTCCAGCGTCACTTAAATACTTACTTTGAACAGCACGTAGACTTCACTAAGATACAAGCAAGTAAATTATTAAAAATAAAAAAACACTTCAGTCAACATGGCAATTAATCTCATGGGTACCACGCCTAATGGGCACAGCACTGATACTCTGCAGGTAATAAATCAACAGCCACTTATTACAGTAGCACTGAGAAAGGCAGCCTCTACTGCAGACCACCTTTTTAAAATTAAAAAAATATTTTCATTGTAAAAAACATTTCTTACTCCTTAATTGCAAGAGTGGATACACTAATTTCCATCGCTAAAGCTTCTCATCATTTGGAATACATCCATTAGAGTAAATGTTCAATAACCAGACACACAGACCTCCTTTAATGAGGGTGAACAAGCAAAAGAGAATTTATATTTCACATTTGTACTGCAGGAGCACTGAGACATCCCAATCCAAATCATTCTGCTGAGCTAAGTGACATGCGGACAGAAATACTGTAAAAGTGGTAGGATGAGACCTACTATCGCCCATTTGTCAGGGAACTGACCCCAGAAGATTTTATTACGTTTATGCCATTACTAGTGAACTGCAAGACCAATTTTAAAACACAGATCACACCTATGACTCACGTACCAACCATTTTTCATGCTCAGTCTGAATGTTTTATCTATAATGATGATTTTTGCTTCATTTCTTGCAAATTGTGACAGGCTAGAGAAAAAGTTATTGAAACACTTCAATTGCTATCTTTACACCACAGTAAATGCCTGCACCTGCCAAAATAAACAGACATATAAAAATTTTTGTCACGTCTGGACATCTTGTAACCTACCTCAGGTGTATTGCATTCGAAACCACACCCACTGTACAATTTATTGTAAGACATTTTCCAAAAATCAGAAAGCACTCAAAGACTTCAGAGGGATAAAGTGTATTCAGCAGCTTTTGGTTTTTAACATAAATATTTGGTTGTTTTTCAACCTCATGCTTAGTTAGTAGCAACAGCCAGTGTAATTCCTTGGCAGGTCAGTTCTTCCAGTTCCACCGTTAAACACTACAACATTACGTACAGCCGAAATCTGAAAATAACTTCTCTCTTTCCTTTTTAATCCAAAAGGCCAAAACATCAGATGATTTTCTGTTACACTTACCTCCTCAGTCAGTTTAGTGTTGGATTTTTCTAAGGCATCCACCTTGGCCTGTAGGTTGTTTACTGTAGCACTGTTGGAGAGAAAAAACCCTACAGTAATTCCTTCTTTTTTAAAATCCTGTTTTCTATTTTGTTACACCATATAATAAAGAATAAATAAATCATGTCTTACCTTAAATGTCTATTGAGTTCTTCTACATAGTTTTTCTGGTCCAAAATAGCAGTTATCTGACCATCTCTGGAAAAAAGAAGTATCATTCAGCTCAACCATTTGGATTCAGAGAACTAAAAGACACCATTGAAGGTCTAAGAGGAATGTGACGATAGAGCCTGCATATCCAGCATCGGACCAACACCCTAGGTCTCCATGAGTCTATGTGATATATATGAAATAGTAAAGCCGAGTTACAGCCTATGCCTTCGTAACCAGTCACTGTCCCCCGACTTCTCAGAAGCTGCAACCGCTACAGTTACCTGGATGGCTTTCAGGTATTTTGCGACACACAAAACAGAACGATTAAGGCAGACAACATTTCAAAGAGTACAGCAGTATTTCAAAGAAAAAACAACTGGTTTTGCACTACGTTTATATTGGACAAGAGTCATCTCACCAAAATCCGTTCAAGGAAAACTGTCAATAAATGCATGTTTTGCATGCACTTGCAGCAGGAAATCTTAACTAAAGAAAAGAATGTTCCTGTTCCAAAAATGAAACTATAGGTAAAATACATGCGATCAAAACACCTGATCGTGAGGGATAATTATTAAATATTTATCTGAATTCAATCTAGCAGGAATTCCTTAGAAGGAAGAAGTACTCTTGAAGAACCTCAGAAAACAGCAACACCTGATCCGTGTGGCAGTGCATCCACACTGTATTTTTCAACCACTTGCTCTGAAGGTTGCACAGCTCCGTTTGTTTATGCTGGCACAAGTACTTTAGGCTATTATTACAGTTATGATCTTTTCCAATTGGAGATTTTTTTTTTTTTTTCCTAAGGATGTTATGGTGCCAAAAATCAATGACTATCCTGCTAGCCATACAACTGGTGAAGGCTACTAAGCTGCTTACCAAAAAGGCTTTAAAGAATGGCAGACCTAACTCAGCAGAGGGGTCCCTTTTAAAATATTTTTATCTTCAATTGCCAGTTAAGGAAGAACACACAGAATTTCTGGGAGACTTTCCCCTTCCCCTGCCCCCTCTGAATATTTCCAGTACCTTATTTATAGATTATGGTTTATCATAGAAGACCAATTCAGTCTAAGTAGCTTTTTAATTAAAAACGTAACAGCTTGCAGGGCAACCCAGAACACTTGAATACAAGTTACCAAGAGGTAAGAAGCAGGACAATTGTGTGTGTACCTACCCTTCACTGCCTTTCGTGCTGTTCCCATCTTTCAAATACATTGAGAAATCAATAACTCCAACCTAGAAAAGAAAAATTTGCATTTTACATTACATACTTTTTCTAATACTAAACACTGTCCGTAGCTGTGAAAGTTTAGAGTCATTCAGTTAGAACATCAGTAAATGTTATATTATAGCAAGGATTCATTATACCAGTAATCCACCCAAAATTAATGAAAACATGGTGTATTTCAAGCAAAAATATACTAGGAGAAGCAGCAAGTTGGCAAGCTAGTCTTAGGACATAAGGACAAAACATTACCATCACCATATCTGCATATACACTGCTTATGCAAGCTGGAACATAAGTGCATACGGGCTCATTTTCTGTTGTTTAACAGCCACAATGATCTCATCACACAGCGTGAGTGAATTAACAGTTCTGTCCATTTCTCCCCTCGTTTTGGCTAAGTCCTTCCCCCTTTTCACCTCCTTTTTCATTTACCACGTTTCACTCCGCAGTGACCTGCGTGCAGACCATAGCAAAGCGTAACAGCAAAGAGAAACCCAAAATCCTGAGTCTCTGATCTCAGTGCCGCCAGCTAACCGAAGACCACAATCCTTATTAACAAGCGTATATTAGTCTTCTATTACATATAGTAACAAACTTGTATCTCAGTTGATGAAAGTCCTCTACAATGGAAAATTCTTCCAATTTAAATGAGCAGAAAAAAAACATTAACTGAATACCCAGTACCTGCGAGTCCAGGTCTTCTCCTTTCATGCAGAAGTTTGCATCGATGACATTCAAACCTACTAGGAGGCCAGCAATGATTGCACCTTCTTCTTCCATCATCAGTGCATTAGGCTCATAAAATTCACTGCACAGCAAAAGAAGACAAGTGTTGCACCTTTAAAAATCAACTAAAACGATGTCAACTAGCATGGCATCCCTGCTATTTCATACGCCAATATAATGCAAGCTCAGCCTTAACAAAAATCCAGGCAGCGGCACGTAGTCCACACCTAAACATACTCCTACGTACTATCAATGTACTCCTGCTCTGACTGAACACATCTCAGCACGGTAAGTCTTTAGGTGAGGCAAAGGCCCAATAAATAGGAGACCTGGTCCCTCACTGTGGAAAGGTGATGGAAAGTAAGCACGATTCTTGTGTAACGGTACAGCACACTGAAGATTTAAGACGGGGGCTTAATATCAGAGTTTCTTAAGTAGCATACTTGTACTACTTTATTACATACAGTTACTAACACAAGCCACCGCCACATTTTCCAGCAGACAATACCAAGTTCTCCTTTTTAACCACAAGTCAGCTACAGATTTACCCAGACAGCCAACAGAAACCTACTTGTTTGAGTAAGGGAACTCCAACATATTTATTAAATCCTACTGCTTTACACAGACATAGCAGTTCAAATCCATGGACTTTCAGTTAAGCTACAAAATTATTGCTGTTTTATGACTGGGAAGCAGAGATACAGAGAAATGAAATGACTTGTTCCAAATCAGATGGTAATGAAGTGACAAGGTCAGAAATAATTTCAGGGCCAAGATCTTGCAGACAGAGAATGTTGTATCCCCTCTGTAGAAGTATTTCACCCAAATCATCTCTTCAGAACCTAAATTTGTGTTTATTCTAATGGATATTTGAGACAAAGCGAAGAAATAACAGCTTTTGAATTAAGAAAGAATACTAAGCACTTTTAAGCCCTCAGAGGAAGCTCTGCATTTTTCATAGATATTACTATTTCTCAAAAAAAGTACATGCATACTTTACCATTTGGGTGTAAAAGATATTACAAGAGAGCAGAAGTGAACCTAACCTAATCTGAAAGCAAGCTCAACACTCACCTGAGAAGATCCTTCCTATTAATCAGGGCTTTCATGTATTCTGAAAGTTTCTTCTGCATTAGGGCCAGGCGAAGCCAAGCTCTTCCTCTACCCACAGGTGTCCTACAAAGGCCAGATACAAAACAGTTAGAGACATACTGCAATGGACTTTCACACACAGCTCTAATAATCCCATTCTACCTAAAGTTTCTGCATCTCAAAGATAGAGCTGGCGCTGATGAAAACAGGGAAATACAAGGTATTTAAGTGCAAATAGTTACAGAGAAGTTTATTTAAGCAATCGCTGCTTCCCTCATAACTAATTATGTATTTGTTGTTACACTAAAAATATTTCCCTGAGTTTACCCCTGCTGGATGCTACTACACAGACAGAGATCAGCTGCTTCAACACATCACCTTCTAATTCAAAACCAGTTTTGCATAAGGCAAGCCAGAATAGCATGTGTATACTTCAGTTCAGCACAGAAGCCCAAGCACCGCTCCTTCAGGTAGGTGTTAAATTGGGTGAGAATCCACAAAGACAACTGAAAACACAAATTCAGTACCATTCTCTTCAACTATTTTGCTCATTAACACACTCATAGGATGCAACGGGTTATAGTCACAGTCCTTCCCCCTCTGTTTCTCCTGGCAATCTGAAGCACGCAGCTTTAAAAATACGATAACTGATATGCTGCATCACAGCTCTGGCTCATCTACCCTGGCATGCTGGCCAGGAGCCAGTACCAGATGCTCCAAAGGAAGGTGTAAATCCCCCGCACTGAGCAGTATTCTGATTAAAAGGAAATTTCTTTTCTATCTCCAGCAGTCAGTCAACTGTTTTATACCAAACAGCACGTGGGGCACTTCATTTTCGAACCTTAACTGGTATAAGCCGCAACTGCCCATGAAAGTCATCTTCATTACTCCCCATACTTGACCTCACTAATACATGACATGGCATTTCCCAAGGGTTAGTATGAATGCAAGATTTAGAAACTTATTCCAAAACTGTTCTTATCTGCAATTTATTTAATGTTTCAATATTCTTTTACAACAGGAAAAAGTAACAGGAGCTCTAGCACAACACTGTTGGCACTCCACGCTGGTCCCGTCAGCTGTTCCAGGAGGAGTCCTGCACACATCTCCAGTAAAAGCACTTGTCCATATGCACATCACTAAATACTAACCTGAAAGAAACTGTTATTGAATCTATTCATGTCTTCTTTCAGCAAAGAAGATTTAATCATTAGTCTTGCTGCTAATACAAAAGCTTCCTTACATATTTTTCTATTCCCCAGGCCGAAAGCCTCTTACAGTTCCTTTTTAGCATGGAATAAGCAAACCTGGATGTGATGTCTGAAATGACTATGAAATTTTTAGAAGTGATATATGCTTAAAGTGTTTTTTTTCCTCTGCTCTTTAACATAAACTAGTATCTTCTCCAACTTGGTGACTGAGCTTCTCTTTTACAGAAACTTTACCAGTTTACCTGAAATAATTTAAAAGAAAAATTACCTCTGTCAGCCCCAAAACTATTTGATCTGTAACCACCTTCCTTCCAATTCCCTTCCTCTTCAGTCTGACTTCAGAAATAGAGTCAGTAAAGGCTTTTCCCATTCCTGAGACACATCGTCACTCGTTTAGTGCTAGCAATAAACACACTATTGCCCATAAGACCCCATGCGCTTAACACAGAAAGAATGTATCCTATCCTCCCTTTCTGCAGATCCTTGATCAACAGTAAGAGAGTACTGATCCATTTTTAACAGCAGAAGGTGCCAAAAGTATTCCTGAAGGTTGTGTTTGCCCCTCCTTCTCTTCTTCAGGATCCTTCTTAAATAATAAATGTATTATGTACTTGTGCAGTAAAAGACCATACTTACTTCAGCCCTGGGAGATCCTTAACACTCGCTGTAATCTCTGCAGCCTCAGGAACAAGTTTTTCTACTAGTTCTAGAGGTCCCCAAAATGACTTATTTTGCCCAAGAAAAGTCTTTTTGGCTAGAAAAGAAAAAGATATAAAATGAGCCTGTGAGGCCTGTGCTGACTAAATGCATTCTCAAACATGGTCAGAAGTAAATGAACAGTAGACAAAAACTGCCAGAAAGATTCTTCTGGGACTGCTGCTGGGCAAGTACAAAAGATGACTTTTTATGCCCGGGCATGGCAACTACTGGTATCGTTCAAATAAGGCAATAGGAGCTCGAGGCAGATGCCAGAAAATAATCCATACATCCCCAGTATGCCAAAACAACAACATTCAGTGATAACCAGCAACTTAGATTCACTGCTAGAGGTCAAAATTTCTACTAGGATGCTGCCACTGTCCCCAAGTTACACCTGATGTGTGCACAGTAATTTTCTCTCGCTGACCATCACATTACAAGAAAAGGACCACACCACTTTGAACCTGCTCCTTCTGCAGAGCTGCTAGGGGCTTCTCTGTGCATCCTTTCCTCCTTCAGATAAGCTTTCTAGTGTTTCCTACATACTAAAACTGGAAATTAATTTTCTTCTTCCGTAGTTCTTACTGCTACTTCACAGCAGCAGTGACAAGACAGAGAACTCTGTAAACTTCAAACTTATGGCCAGCAGCAGGGACACTGGCAAATGGATAAACAAAGAAGCTGAAGAATATGAACAGTTCGCCCTTGCACAATGTTACCCTAACCAGCACAGGAACTGCTTCTGCCACACAAAATGCTGAAAGCACAACTACTAAAGAAGCATGGCAGGATGTACGTATGGGTGCTGACAAGGCACTTAATATCCTCTGCTTTTCATCTCAAGCTACTATCATGCAAGGGCAGCACATCAAGAAGGATAGTCTGGTACTTGGCAATTTTAGTTGTGACTCCGTGTTATATAGTTTAATATATGCTCTGCTTGCTATTTTAAAAAGCAGCTTACAAGACATTAGCTGCACAATGCAAACATCCTTAGTTTTGATAGAACTATTGAGAAAGGACCTCCGTGTTGCAGTTCCTCTTCCACCAAGAGGACCATTGCCTCCCTAAAGCGTGAGGAAGTGCAGAAAAAAAAGAGAGGAGTCATGAGTTTGCTGAGGAGCTAATTTTATCAGTGATCACTTAGCTATACTTGAGTCATCTGAAAAGATGTTTTAAAAATGGCAAGCACCTGCAACAACTGTGAACTTTTCACCTGCAGTGTTATACCCTCAGCAGATTTTTTTTTTTTTCCCCTTCCTGTGGTCTGTCAAGTCCACTGCGATCACAGCAATGACCCTGCTCTGCCTCTCTTTAGTCTAGTGTACATTACAAAACTAGAGTTTTAAAACAAGATTGCTCTTTCTGGCTGCTACGCTATGACAAACAGCCCGGAAGGACTCCTCTCAAGCAAGGTTACCTTTCAAGCCATGTTTAAGGCAATGTTCCATCACAACGAAGAACTGCTGAAGAGGTGCATAGTCCGAGTCCAGTGTCCTGCCCAGATTAAGTGCCGATTCAATCAACCCCTTGATACTCAGTTTCGCCATGTTCATCAGGTTCATGCGTTCATTAGCCATGAGATAATTAGGATCTATAAAAAAAAAAAAGGAAGAAAAAAACTGTTGAGTAACAAAAGCTATTTTTAATACAATAAGATATCCTATCTCTTTTTGTTCCTCAGCTTTGAAGACATTTTTAGGGGCAGTGACAGTTTCACATGAAGCACTCTCTTCAGGCCTTTTGTTGAGAAAAATCGAAGTTAACTAGCATTTTACGGCCGAAGCCACACTGACATGGGAACAGGCGATATATCACATAAGGGGTGTCTCGATGCTTCAACTAACTACAAAAGCTTTAAATTTTCAAGAACGAGAAGTTTGAAGACAGCTGTTAATGTTGTGCTTTACATCCTGACAACTCCTTACTGAATATTACAGCTGTCACTTGTTCCAATTCAAATCTCCAGCTACATCCAGCAACTACAAAATGGTAAAAATTCTCTGTTTGTGATTTGTTCTTCCATCTAAAGATAACCACGAATGCGCTCACACTTGATCCACCAACGTGTCTCTATCCAGCCTTGCATCTTTCCTTCTTAGGAATTTTTTTTTATTTTTTTTTTTAAAAAAACTTGGATGTAACATGGAGCCAATTCCCACCTATCTCTCTCCATTTTACCAACACTACTATTTTTTACCACTGACGGTAAGGAGATGATCTCCATGGCTTCTCCGACAGCTCGCTCTAAGTCCCAACATGCACAGATCTTCTAAGACTATATTCTTCCTCTACCATATTATAAACATTCAGACCTTTATTACTTGCTAGTTGCTTCTCGTTGCAAGAAACATACAGACATCCATTTTCCAACCTACACCCTGCCTGCAGGCCTCCTGCTCCCTGACCGGTACAACGTGCCCATGCCAACACCCATCTTTTCGCAGCGTGCCTCCCTTCCCAAACACCATCAGTGCGTTTCCAGCACCTCAAGAAACAACCTCGTTTACAACAGTACTGTCCCGTAACTAGCGTGAAATTGTCCTATGTCCACAACTAATAGAGTGTGCTTAAGCTTTAGGCCTGGAGATACAGTGTCATAGAAATTCTGGCTACTAAAATGATGTTGCATCACTTGCAAGTCTTCTGTCTGTATCTGTTCCACCTGCAATCTCACACCCAATTTTTGAGCTCAAGTTCTTTGGCGCAAGCAGTATCATCCCTCCAGGGCACATTTATTCTAGGGCTGCTGTAAACAGCCACGGACCTTTGAACCGATTTGCCACCCTCACGAGTGAATTTACTACACCAGAAACACAAGCAGAGGACATCTAAGACTACGTATCTAAGCACAGGGTACACATTTTATCTGCTGTACTGGCAAAGCATGCTTGCATTTAGCAAAGTAGTAAAGCAAATAAATATCGGAGACTGAAAACCTTCAGTTAGAACAAAAGGAGATATATTTCTATTTAAAATGCAGGGGAGCGTGTAGCTAAGTTTGATGAAAGAAGCCATAAAAACATCTAGAAATCTAAGCAGTGGAAGAACGGCTGTTCCTGCTGGCTCTGTGGAGTACCACCACCCAGACCCACCCAGCGATGCTCCCTGCCATCGGGGTCTTCTCAAGCTCTTTTTGACTGTTCAGAGGCTCCGTCTCTTCAACATACAGACAGCTGAGATAGGTTCCTACATCTCTCCTTAAAACATCTCTCGTGGTGAAGGAGGAGGGAAAGAGGCAACCCTCCCCCCCAGTGGATCCAGTCCCTAAGTGAAGTCTTGCAGAAGTTTGGGTTTGTGTTCAGCAGGCCTGCCACCGAGTAAACATCAAATCTCTACTAGGCAAGTGGACTCGGAACTGTCTGGATTGTTAACAGTTCTCATCCTCTTGTCAATACAACTGTGAAGAACGATTTCTTGCAATTTGAAATGCAACAACTTAGCCAAAAGAAACCAAGGGGTATATTCTTTTGAGACTACTGCAGTCTCCTATAGGACTCGTCCCAAAGATGCAAGTCATCATCCCGCTTCATCACGATGCTGATAATGACAAATCCAGTTGCTCGAATACAAACTCCTTGTCATCGCAAATGTACTACCACTGCCATGAGGCACCTGGTCAGCACCCACCAGCCAAAAAGAGAGCAAGGAGCAAAACTTCATAGAACCATAGAATCACGAAAAATCACATCGTTCCCACTTCCAATCTTCAATATCTCCTGCAGGTTGAAAAGCACCGTAGGCCCAGCAGCCTGTAGCTAACAGGAGTAATATTTGATTTCAGTAACCTATAGCTGAATACAAAATGGGCAAGAAGAGCAAATGCTACCGTGCGATTGAGACTCCTTATAACAGACAGAAGGAGACACTGAAAGGCACCTCAGGGTTGGGAGACAAAAAGCAACTGCTGGGGTGGAGACACAAACATCTTCAATCAAAGAATCTGAGAAATTATGAAAGGGAATCAAAAGAGCGCATTTGTGAAACCCAGGAACACAGGCGGATTTGCTGAATCTGCCTCTGAAGCACACCATGATCAGGTTCCCACGGCTCCAAGGCTAGCCAGCACCCAGGCTGCTAAGGTCTCATTATTGCTGCTTAGTTTTGGGTGGCCTGTCGGCCAGAGGACAGGCTGTTTTTTTCGGGGATGCTGCTGACGACTCAAAGAAATACTCAGATCTAGCACTGTGGCAACAGTGCTAACGACACTCGAGCACACATCGTTAACGCTGAGGGCTGTGAAAAAATCCACAGTACAGGCAGAGTGATGGGTCAGGGCAGGTGCCACCATTCCAACCTGGTACTGCGGCTGCATGTGTTTAGTCTCTCCAAAAGCAGCTCAGGACAAGGCCTCTCTTATCCCCTTTCTTCTCCAGGACAAAGCAGTACCAGAAGTCTCCTTCTCTAAATTTCACTGGCAGCATCCTGGTAGCTACCGCACTGAGCGGCTCAAGGAGGGTGATACAAGATGCTTTACAACTTGTGTTGTGAGAAGAACAGAGTGGCCTTGTTACACTGACTAGTGGTGGATAAGAAAACCTGTATGTTGCAAAATGTATAAGATACCAGAGGAAATTGCTTTTGGTTGACCTTGCAATTCCCTGGGAAGATGAGAACCTTAGGCACTTTTAGATAATTTAGCTTAAAAGCGTCAATATGGCTTGTACTAAAAGAATGAAAAATCAAGAAAAGATAGATATTAGAGTTACTAATGAACATTCTTGATGATAAGTTGTATCAAAACATGTGAAGTGTCCCACTGAACAGAAACACTAGAAGAGGCTGAACTAGCGGACAAGTGAGGAAGACTATCAAAGATCACCAGAGAACCTTGAAAACCACCAAAGACCTCGAGTGCATCTGCACTAAGGACATTCTCATATATCAATGAGTTCCCGGAATTCAGATGAATATATTAATTACTTCCAGGAAAAAATCATGAATATATATATATCCATTTTGTATATAATCACAACTGTTGAAAGAACTGGTGTGCACGACAGGAGGAGCGATCCCCCATGCACCCAGCGCTGCAATAAAGAACGCCTGCTTTCTAAAACTCCAAAGTTGAGTCTTAGAGAGTTTCTGAAATACCGACTTACAGTAACAGTTTCGGCAACCTGGATGGGACCCTGCTCCTGAACCTCAACGGATCCGGGAAGGTGTCTGATGGAGAAGGGGAGCGTACGGACAGCCCTAAGCAATGCCAGCTGGAATTGCCGTCAATTGACAGCCACGGGTTTAGCCGCGCTCCAGGCTGCATCGGCTGCCAGACAAATGCCTTCTTGTTCAGGGAAGTGGCAAACAAGTCCAGTTGTTCCTGTGCCTCCACCCAATCTTCTGCTGTTGAAGGACAAAGTGATCAAACCCACCCCCCCTGCCCCGAGAGTTTTGTTTTACTAAATGTACACTCTTCAAGCACCGATTGTCTTGGCTCACATCTTACAAAAACGCTGAGATTAGGCATTCACAATTTATTTTCATAGTTCAGAAAACTTCAAAGTACTCACTTAGGAATGCAATTCTCACAGCAGCATGGGACTGGAGAAAGATTTAATTTAGTGGGTGATTTTTATTGCCCTTGCAGAAGTACTACTATTTTAAGCTGATAGATTTGGCGCGTACATTGAGCAGATTACCTGTTTTGGGACCTGCAATCCATTTTATGGTTTGCAATGTAGCTAACAGTCAGTCACCATTACTAGGAATGCAGACTCAGGGAAAAATAAGTCAGACAAAATACTACACACGATTGCAAAAACTAATTTTTGTACATGCAATTACAAAACCTTCTGTATATTTTCTTCTGTCTGCTTCTGCATAAAACTAATGAACACCACCTCTGACAGCATCCATCACAGTTGCCATTTAAGAGTATACAAACATCACTATAGCATTTGCTTCTACCGCAGACAACTACTGTCACAAAATTGTGCTTTCCTTTGGTACCATGATTTAAGATCCACTCATAACAAGGTTATCTGGTTAAAAACCATCAACCTGCTCCCTCAATCCTCCTGGTAGCACAACTCCATCTACAGTATATCTACAGTGCTTCTGACCAAGACAGATAAACCAGCAGAAATCACTAGTAGGTTTGAATTATCTGAGGCAATTTTTATACGTACCCTCAAAAGAGTACGGTGCTGTGGTAAAAGAAACAAATAGACTTTTTTTTTTTTTTTTAATTTAAATTTAAATACATTCTGAAGTTTAGGTTGAACACGATTGTTTGCCTGGCCAGGTTTGGAAGAGAAACTCCTATGCATATGCACACTGTGCATACTGATCTCAGTAGTGAGATCAGACCCTTTAGAAAAGCTGAGTGTTTGCCTCCTGAATACATCTAAAAGTTTTAAGGCTTGACTGAAACCTTGTTAATAAGCACAGCTTCTTTTTCTCCTTCCCTATCAGGGGAATAGCAATATACAGGAAGACAGAGAGCCCTCCTCTCCTCTCTAATCAAGATGTTTCCTCGCCAGCCAAGGTCCCGCAGCGGTGTGCCCCAAGCAACAAAGCACCGCCGCAGTACAGAGCATCCTGCGCCCGCGGCCCGAGCGGCTCACTGATCCCATCGGTAGCAAGGCAGGCGTCCAAAGTGACTCTGCTTAGGTGGCAAATCAATTGCTAATGCAAAATTAAAGAAACTGTACGAGACAACTACATGGAAAATGTTACTTTGGCTACGGTTATTAGCTAGTTTGAATTGCGGTGGAGTCCAAGGACACTGCTCAGAATTAGGGTCCTACTCCATTACGCACTCACAGGCAACCATACACATTTCTTAAGAGTATCGAGAGCTGCTGCCTCACGCAGACCTATACTGAGGTCAAGGGTACGCTTTTTGAGGCAAGGCGCACTGTTTTCCACAAGTCGGAGAGGTCTGTGACTTCTGTGTGTCAACTAGGGTTAATACTACCCTAATTAAAAAAACCAAACACAAGCAAACAAGAATAACAGGGGCACATGAAACATGTTCAAGACAAGTAGATTCTTTCAACGCTTAAGAGCCAATGAACATCTGAGCTCATGAAAGCACTAAGGAAAAAAGAAAAAGCAGGCCTATGCTTTCATTTAAGACTAACATGTGCAGTCACAGTCTAAAGAACTGAAAAAAGTTTTCATGACATTAACTAATTAAAGGTTTCTGCTTCGTTAGTCTGTTGTGAACGATGGTGCTCTGCATATGCAGCTCATCTAAGAGTCTCATCTTGCAAACCAATTAACTATTATATAGTATGAAACTGGATAAAATCCCAAAGATGTACTCCAAAAATTAAATCCTAAGTAAGTTATACCACTGTTATATGCGC
>JANHGO010007174.1:0-20362 GCA_024606505.1 Aquila spilogaster
AAAAGGGGAGAGACAAGCACCCTCCTCTGCCGCTTGTGCAAGGTATCTCCCCATGCATGTTCCCACTTAGGGATTTAAGGTTTGTGCCCGGAACTCTGAGCCCCAGGGCTGGTGGAAGACTTGGCTCTAAGGCTTCGTTCCTCTTTGCCACGAGCCTGACCACCATCCTGGGCCTTTCTTCTGAGCTTCAGGGATCCAAAGGCAAGCTTTCATACCAGAATGAGTTTGAATTCCCATTCAGGAGTGCGGTATTCACTGCTCTTGGAGAACCTGGAGAACCTCCTGTTTCCCTTTAGAGCCCCTGCAGCTGTATGCTGGCTACTTCTTGCTCTCTGGGCTGGCTGCTCCACCGTGCTGTAGGACTCTGCCGCTCACTGCCCTCCCCTGCAGCATTGCTGGGAATAGGAGTTTGTCTCTGAGAGAGTTTCTCTGCGAGGCACTGGGGTTCCTTAGTCCTGGCTTGGCACAGACTGAGGCTGGCTGGTGCTAAAGCGCCTCCCCACACGGTGAGCTGAGCTCTGGTGCTGCTCCTGCTGGCCAGGGGGCTCATGGCCATCTTTCCTGGGAGAGGAGTCAGTGCTGAAGGAAGCACCCCTCCGCTGCACACTGCCTGCAGCTTTACTTCCTGCCCCAGGGAGGTGGTAGATTCACCATACCTGGAGGTGTTCAAGAAACATTTAGATGCTGTACTAAGGAACGTGGTTTAGTGGGAAATATTGGTGGACAGTTGGACTGGACGGTCTTGGAGGCCTTTTCCAATCTTCGTGATTCTGTGATTCTAAGGGAGAACCTTCATTTTTACTTTTTTTTTTCCTTTCACCATCCTTTCTACCTTTTTCTCAGAGACTAAATAGAGAAAATGTTAATGCAAATAATGAAATAGATTGTCTTCCTCTTCATAAAGTGACAAAAATAGGATCAAAATGTTAGTTTTTTAATTTTATAATTTAGACATAAAAGGTGGAGTTTGCAAAATGTAAAATACGTTGCAATTTCAATGTCCACATTTGTGTTAATGATCTGTATTACCTTTAAAGTAAAAGAACAAAAATAGAGACTTCTAAGACATGATTAATCTTACCCTAATCTAGGTGTTCAAAATGAGTCAACTAAAAACAGAAGCCTGTTTTTTCTCTGCATCATTTAGACAAAAAATCCCTCTGACTCAGCTAAAATACCCATACATTTTAAAGCAAAACCAAATTGGTTATACAGTGCAACTATTAATTTTCTGCTATGTAGGTTTGCTCTGAAAGTAATGCCTCCTATTTATTTCCATGGAAACTACTGCAGACACTAAGAGCAAAATGACAGTTTGGTAGAGCAAATTCTCAGCTACAAAAGACTATTTTCCAACATTGTCACCACCATTAGTTATGCATTTTTGCCAGCAATGAACAAGAGCCTGCGTGCCATGCTTGTAAAAATATTTGAGGCCATCCGGAACATGGCTTGTCTTTCACATTGCTGTTGCCACTGCTGAAAGTCACCACCCATTGCCTCACTGTGCTCATATCTACTGTTTGGTCTCCAGAAACGTTCAGCAAGTGTCAGTGAATGTCAGTGGGTGCCATTTTCTCCACATGGAGAAATTCATGAAACACTTTTTCTTCATTCATACTTCCATGCCAGATGTTATTCTGTCAGAATGCCCCCCTGCTGCCATCTGTAACAGAATATTGGTGGGAAGGTTCAGCCTCTACTGCCATACCATCAACATCTCCCTCTAATGTCGTGGGCCAGTGAAATAAAATAGGAAGCATTACTTTTGGACTAGCCCTCATTTATAATTCAGACCTGTTATCATGTTTAACAGAACCTTTGGCACATAGTGATCAGCTTTTCTAGCAGTTTATGTTTTGAAATGTACTACCTTATTTCCTGAATCTAGAGGATTTGTTTTTTCAGTGTTACAAAATGCTGTCATTTTATATTATTTCCTTTTGATCACCACAACGAATACTCATTTTCTTCCAAAATACAAGTTCATTCTGTATCAGTAGATGATCTAGTCCCTTCTTGGAGTTTGAGTGAAAAACAAAAGCCAATCCACTAATTACGAGAAGCCTTCTCTATCTAGTAGCTTCCACCTTTTGGTATCCTTATAGCTTAACATGCTGGATTGTACTATCCTGGCAGTAAAGACACTGAATCCTGATATCAGAGCCACAAAATCTTTGGGCTTTGCAGTCTGTATAAAACAAAAAGAAGCAACAAACTAATCTAATATAGAATGTTTTAGTTTTAAGCATTTAAACAAAAGGGGGCATGAGTGGTTTAAGAATATGAATATATTAGAATAAAGTACATTGCAATCAGAGATATTTAAAGGGATTGGAAAAATAGATTATTGATATTATGCCTTAAAAAATATAACTCACAAAATATCTAAGAATATTAAAGCACGATCACTTTTAGTTCCAAATACTAAAATATCACTATTTTCTAGAATGGTTATTGTATTTGTATTATAACAAATTAGAAGATGTGATGATATGTACGCCTCATTACATGACTGCACTACTTGAGGGTCCGCCTGGCCTTGCCCTGGTTACTTAGATGAAGGGGAACTAAAGTAATACTGTGCTACATCTTTGTAGCAGTCCTGCAATCCTCCAATGAATGGCTCTCAGGGTGTGTTTTTTTGTGTGTAGTTTCTTTTAGCCCTTAAAAAAAAAAAAAAATTAAAAGGATAAAACTCCATTGCTCAGATAGGAAATAAATGATTGTATAGAAATACACAATAAACACAGAATCACAGAATTGCAGGGGTTGGAAAGGACCTCAAGAGATCATTGAGTCCAACCCCCCTGCTAAAGCATGTAGCTTACAACAGGTACACAGGAATGTGTCCAGACAGGTCTTGAATATCTCCATAGAAGGAGACTCCACAGCCTCTTTGGGCAACCTGTTCCAGAGCTCCATTGCCCTTACTATAAAGAAGTTCTTCTGCATATTGGCATTTTTGGCCATTGCTACTTTGTTCTATGGCTACGCACCACTGACAAGAGCCTGGCCTCACCCATTTGTCTCCCACCTCCCTTAAGATATTTATAAAATTTAATCAGATCCCCTCTCGGTCTTCTTTTCTTTTCCCCAGGCTGAATACACCCAGGTTACTCAGCCTTTCCTCCTATGGGAGGGAGATGCTGCAGGCCCTTAATCATCTTGGTGGCCCTCCGCTGGAAACCTTAAAGCATTCAGCAGTGTTGCAGCATTGCAAAGGTACTGTCATGTGAACAGTGCCATCTACTGGTTTTCTTTGAGATTAGATGACAAAATATTCACGAAGCGGGCTGGAGAAGCATCTGAACATTATTGTTAACATCAGTAATATTGGCAGAATCCTGCTTTGTTATAATTTAATTAAAAGAAATTTTCGGTATAATCATATCTTTTCGGGCACTTCTCTTATTTTAATGCTTAACATATAAATTTGATTTCAATACGAAACACACAAAGCTATTTAACTAAGCTGCAACCATTTCAGTACTGGACTGATACAATAAAAATACTTGATAAAACAGTAATTAAAAATATTTTTATATGGTGATCAAGAAATAAAAGATGAGATGGAAAATGGAGGAAGTATTAGTAAGCTGGTAAACAGTGAAAAACCTCTAATTATACTGTTTTATTCCATGTGTGGCTAACTGTAAAAATTGAACCACAATATCCAAAGAACGTTTACTCCTTTGCTACTCTCTGTCTCTAGCTTCTTATTCTATCTTTCTTTATCTATAACACACATACAGAGGTATTTTTACTCCATGATTTAATTTCAAGTTGTTTTTGGCTGTACATCAATATTTTCAGTGTAGATATTCATAGTACTAAATATGGATAAATAACCTTTCTATATAGCAGGAATACCACAGCAGGAGCATATCTCTGTTGCACTAAGACAATTTATTCTAAAGAATAAGAAGTTTCCTATGGAGCATCAAGCCAACCTATAGGTTTCAATATTCCTGTCATGGAATTCTGCAAAAGCCTATGCAGATGATAACATTGTCTTATGCTGTATAGTGTTTTTTTTCCACCTGTAGTCACAAACAAAACCAAGGATGCTCACTGCAATAAAACTACATGCCATTTTTACAAAGTTGTAACCACAAGCTTCAGCCAGTCTTCAGCATACTCAACAGACAGAATCCGTCTCCAGACTCTATAAAATACCTCTGGGTTTCTAATTATTAAAGTTCCAAGTTATCATTGGTGTAGTTCAGATCATTCAGCAAGTGCCTAATAATGATGTGTATTGATGCCTATGTTGCAATACCTAGAGGAGCTTCCACAGCATTCAGTGAGTTGTAATTATGGATGACCATGCTCTTGTGCGCTTGGTCTGTGCATTCATTATAAAACAAAATTCCATCACAAGATTTCTATTAAAGGATCTCCAGTGCTCTGCTCTCCTTACAGTGCAGAATTACTATTAATGTTAGTGGAGTATGAGTGATTACACATATAGGAAAAAAAATCAGATATAAGCCATATCTACCATACCATGGAAATTGAGGTCTGGAAGATATTTCAAGAGACCATGGAGTGCAGTACATTCTAAAATTATCTCTATAGCCTTTTGCTCAAATTTAATATGCTCTATAGCCATTCTCAAATTTGATATTTCTAATACTAAATATAGAGCTGTTTTTTCCTTCAGATTAAACTAATATTGTATCGTTCTTCCCTGTACTTACATGATAGATACAGGGAGTAACTGGCCATTTCCTAGTAATGACAGTCTTTAACATTTGAAATATGAAATCAGGGAGACCGTGTTTTTTCCTACAGTTAATGCTTTCCCAAAATTCTAGTATCTTTTATTTTTCTTCTGAATCCTACCCAAATTGACTACATAGTTTTAATATTGGGTGCCCAAAGCAGAAAAAAAATACTTTGAATCTTCTCCCGTTTTTGTTAAAGTGTAATAATGAATTTCTTCTCATGTTTCAAATGCAGTGTTTCTGCTAATGCATCTCAAAATGAGAATTGCCTGTTTTGCAGTACACTGAATGGATGACTCATTGTGTTCCAGTATAATTTCAAAATGATTTTTGCTAGTCCTGTTGCCAATCCAATTTTAGTTCTTTACATTTTTTTTTTCTTTTTTCTGTGTCATCTCTTTTGAAAGGTCTTTGCTGAACCTCAACTTATTCAAATCAGAATGACAGAAATCACAGTTCAAGGCCTGAAAAGGAAACCAAGACGATAAGGTTCAGCATCAGCAGGAACAATGTGAGGTAGAAACATGGCTCAGGCTATGAAAGAGGACATTGCTCCAGTGCAGCTTCTTCAAGAAGAGGGAACACCCCTAGATTCTTTCATCTCTTTCTCCTTCTGCTCTTTGCCAGCAGCCTGGGTAATGACCATAGACATATGCTTTATCAAATCTTGCCTTATGTGCAGACCACCAAATCCCAAAACCTTGGGTGAATGGAGTGCATCAAGTTCCAGCAGCAGTGTAGATCAGAATTGAGGCCTAGAACACATTCGCTTGTGATCCCACCTAAAAGCCTTCCCACACTGACAAAAAGTGACCAATAACCACTCTTGTAGTCTACTACTTTATGTCTATAGTATTATAAGCACATATGTGCAGTAACGTTATGGTAACTTCATCTGCATAATGATATTTTTATTCACCATGACTCATTTCTTTGTTGAGAAGACACATATGAAGAGCCTTTCTTCATATCAAAGTGCATTATGAAGCGTGTTTCTTTTTTGACCCTTATTGAACAAGCAGATTACATTCACAAAGAGGTTACTCTGATTTCTGGTTTTAAATTCACAGAATTTTGATCAATATATTAGACTTCAGGTGCTCTGAGGTTCACAGCTTAGCAAGGTGTTCTGTTGTCTTGCCAGGAAATGAAAGTTAACCAACAGTCCCATGACAGACATGCAGTCATATGGGTCACAAGGTAAAACAAGATCCTGAAGCAAGTTCTGCAAAGATTTTGGAGTGACTAAGTTGGGTGAGCTGTCTTGCTAACAGGCATCAGCACCTTATGAGTCAAGTAAATAAATTCTAATGAAGCAGTTTGAAAATGCTGGCACTGAGCAATCACTGCATGACTTATCATCACTGCCATTTATAGAACAATATGAAGTTTAATTTAAAAAAGAATAGTAGTCTTGTTGGTTTATTTTAAGTGGTAAGTCACTGAAAGTGGTTTGATTAGGTGATAAATATGTGAATAATTCAGATAACTAAAGAGAGAAATCTGTTTCTTTGATAGCCAGATAATTTACTTCAAACTCTATAATCTTCCATGCATTACCATCAGTCATCTCCTTTTTTTTTTTTTTTTTTTTTCTGGCATCCTCTATGCTGTCTCTGACTTTATTCCTCATTTTAAGATGTGTGGATCCTATATTCATTTTACCTCCTATGTCAGGTGTTTGTCTCTTTTTTTTCTCTCTTTATTTTCAATGGGATTTTTATTTATGACTCTTATAAAAAACATTATTTGCTTTACTCTTGTCCCACTTAATACAAAAATACATAATTTTGTGAAAGTTACAAGCCCTAAAGCCTCCATACCTTTGAAATAAAAAATTTAATCTTAACCTATAAATAAATGTTTTACAGGATTTTCTGAGGGTCTTTTTCCCTTCATAAAATGCTGTCTTAAATATCTTGATTAATGCTGCCATCTAACGTCCATTAGATAGATTAAAAAAATATTTCATTCAGACATATGCAGTCTTTTATCTCCCTGACCTATTTAAGGCCTATTTAGAATTTTTTTTCAACTCTTCTTCAACCCAGACTTTTAGTGAAATGTGTAAGGAATTAGTTCAAAACACTTTTTTAACATGATATTGTGGTTTCATGTTATTAATTCAACTTTGTACCGAATAGTGCAGTTTCAAGAAATGTTTTGTTTGTTTGTTTTTTCTTTCATAGAGGAATATATAGGTAAATGGTCAACAACATTAATTAACTATGTATTATTTAACAGGTGTATGAATTTATTTATCCTAATATTTTGTACATATTTATTTTTCTGGATTATGAGTCTTTGGCACCAACAGTTTATAAAATACTATTCTTACATTCCATGAAAAGAAATAAAATTGCAGATAAATAAATACCATTTATTTCACAGGGTCAAGATCTCATCCATATCAAAACTTATGAAAGTATTTCAATCATAAGATTTTATTTTAGCATAAATTTAAGGCCCGCATTTACTTGATAAGAAATCTGCCGTAACACTTCACGAATTGTACTGTTTTTCTCCCAGAACTTCTTTATTCATTTCTGTACTCAGAATGCTGAACAAATTTATCTCAGGAGTCTTCCAATGACATCTGCTTTTCTCCATTGATTTTATAGGTAGTTAAACATTAGTTTTAAGAGGCCTGGATCCTAAAACTCAAAATGCATTGCTACAGCAGACTGAGTCCAGATAGTTGTAGTTTCTACAACTAACTAAGAAGATGTGGCATAGATTAAGAGCACTTCTCTACCAATTAGTACTTAAGCGTATGTTTTATGTTAATGTATGCGTTGGCAGGCAAGCAGAAAGTTTGGTGGAATGAAGAGATGTGGAAGTGCTGAGCCTCTTCTTGTACATAAACTGGATGAGAGATCATAAAAAAATTACATCTCTGCTTGAATATGAAAACCGAGGGGAATCTACTCATTTTCGTCCTGAAGAAGTTATTAAGATGTTAATAACAAAACTTTCTCATCGCTAAGGACAGTATTGGACTTCCTCCTATATTTCTGTGATTACTTCCCTAAAAATCAAATCTTTACTCCAATTCTTGTATTAATAAACAACATAGATGCTGCCAGTGCAGCTGCTTGTCACCAAAAAGTCATCTTCTTTTGGAATTAAAATGGGATATATTTTCTGAAAGGCTTCGTTCTGTACAGTTCTGTAATGTCAGTGGAGCAGTTTTATAGAGTCATACTATGAGTTAATTTAGCTACACTTCTAATTATTTTGGAAACTTTGAGACTTATTTCTAATATTGTGCATCATTATCATTGTGCTAAACAGCTCCTAAAAAATAGCAACATTAAAATAGTTCAGTACATTGAGTAATTAGGCTTTCATTCAGATATGTTTATTTCTTCTTCTTCAACTATCAAAATAAAACCAGCATAAGGAGCTGTTCATAGAAGAGGAGATGAGGAAATGCTGTTTCTACACTAAATTCCACCACTTTTTTCCACAGTAATGAGAATCAGCTGCTGAATGAGTAGACTGTGACAGTCTCAGAGAGAGGACTAGATGAAAGGGATTAAATAGACTTCAGCTAGCTAAAATCTAGGAGAAACTTTGATGTGATATGAAAATGAAATTTGCTCATTTAACTGAAGAGGTTGTGATTAGAGAATGAATTGGCAAATGAGTTGAGTGTCATAAGTTCATAAATTAATTAACTGATTAGATAAAGCAAAGGTGGCAACAGGTTAGAGGAAGTTTCCCCTGCTGGGTTGAGAATAGATGAAAAATACATCCTTCCAGATCGGTGTTGATATTGATTTTTTCTTTCTAATATTTTGATTACAAGAACCCCACATACAAAATCAGGATCTACAGGTGGAATCTGAACATCACGTAAAGGATGGAGATATTGAGTACTGAAGGTGTCAACATCAAGGCCTGGACTAGTGAAATGGGAAGTTATACATGTCAGAAACATTAGGTCACATATTTAGAGACTGATACAAGAAAACTAATATTGTGACCTCAGAATTTAGCAGCCTAAAATGACAAGATGAAAAAAAAAATCTTGTTTTCTTGGATGCTATGAGCTGTCAATGTAGTATAGCTGAAGCAAATATAATCTCTCTCAGTTACAAAACTATTAGTTCTGCTCTCCTGCTGAGAATGTGAGACACTGCACACAATTCTGATAAACCTGTTAAAGATGAAAAAAAGTACTGAATAGATACAGAGGAGATCCTCCTAAAGATGAAGAAAGAAGCCCAAAAGAACAGGCTTACCTAGTTTCAAGAAACAAAGTCATCAGGATATAATTTGGGGCACTTTACTTCTTTCATCGGAGGAAAAAAAAAAAAAAAGAAAAAGTTATCAGTGAAAACTTATTCATTGTGATTAAAATGACTTGGTGATTACTGTTGTGTTTTATTATCTTCTACTGAAGAGAGGGTTCAAGGAGAAAAGAGAAAGTAAAATGCTAGTGATTTTGGCCTGACAGAATGAATCCTGAGCAGACATTCCATCCAGCATGATTTTAAAACTAATTGTAGCTCCTATCTATCTATTTTTTTGTACAGTACTACTAGGATCTTTGGGCTTTCACTGTTTAGCTGTTTCTACAATGAGCTGAATTACCACATAAATATCTAATTATATTTAATAATGCCATATGTTCAGATTGCAGGTCTGTGAACCAGTCATCTAAGGCCCCCTTTGTGATCAACAGAAAGAAGTGTGACTTACAGGTAGAGTTTGTCTGCTTTACTTCAAATTTGTTCTGCAACATAGATGGATGGCATCCTGGAAGTGCATACTCTATGATTAGCTTAGAAATGGACTTCTAAAATACAGTAGATGGGGTGAATCTCCCTCTATATTTCTAACATACACATGTTAAAATAGAGACTGTAAAGGGTACTGCACTCCCCAGGTCTCACAGACTCAGGAGAAATTAAAGACATTTTGTGACAGAAGTACAGAATGAACTCAGAACAGCTGTGGTTTGAGCCATTTATTTAGTATGTATTATAGTAAGTACTGCACATACCATCTTCAATTCTCACAGGACCAAAAAAAATAGCTCCAGAATGAATGCAAGGACTGAAACTATTCAGGGAGACCTTTTATCATCATAAGCTGTCATCGTGACAATACAACTGAAATCTGTTTATATGAATCAGCAAATCCAAAGCAATGAATGTAGCTATGCATGCTTTGGGACTTTGGGACCGTATTATGCCTTTCATAATTTTTGTTTACAGCTTGGCTCTCTGAAGGATCGTATAAAATCAACAGCCTTCACCATTCAGAATTCAGGGCTCTGAAATGCCATGAAACACTATGATGAACAAGAATGAATAGTGCACAATTAACTTCATTTATGGACACATTCTGTCTATGCAAGTCCGTTACATATAGAGTATGCTTCTGATATTTACCTTCATTGTTCAGAGAATGAAAAGAGATGAACATTTTTCTGTCTTAGTAGATAAGACCATAATATTTTTTTACTTCCTTTTGTTTGATGTCTGTAAGCAACAATGCTAATGACTGTGGTTTGACAGATAAGCAAATAAATGAAAACTTTCCTCTGCTATTAACAAGTGTTTAATCAACTCTAAGACAAATTTTATAATAACATTGAAAAATATATTTACTATTATAAAAACTACCCACAATTATTACTTGCTCCTCAGTGTATGTATCTAGAATCTATGCCTCTGGAACTCTCATCTTACATTGATTTTTTTAAGTTCAATTACTTAAAACAAGTTAAATCACAATTACTGCTATAAAATCACAACATCCAACTATATATATCTGTAGATAAAAATGCTTAAGAGAATATTTCCTCATTATTTCAGTATTTTAAGAATTCTGGGGAGTTGTAAAATCAGATTTTCTAGGCATTGACCCTTTACTTTCAGAGTGGCTGATGAATTTGCCACAGATTATTTTTTGCTAAGTTAACTCCTTGTAATGTCCAATCAACCTCAGAAAGAAAAGTTCTGAGAACACTATGAATACTCAGATCAACTATGATAAAATTAATTTAATAAAATTCCATCACCACATAAATAAGGTAGCATCCTGAAAATGATACTCTGAACTTGAAATATCTTACTGCCTTTTTTATATGAAGTACATTGGGATATATTGCTTTACACTGTTATAAAATATGACATGAGTCAGTAGTTTTTTAGAAGAGAATTTTTTTTTTGTCTAGTTAAAAATTACCTCATGTATTTCAATAATAAAATTTTTATTGCTTTCATTTCTTGAGATGACTGCTGTGTTGATTGTTCATTTGTTTTTTAAAGAACAATTGTGGGTGAGGGAAATACTGGACTAGTAATACCTAGTGCCTAATTCCTAAATTCAGTAGATTTCCTGTTGGACTAATGATGACTCATTTGGGGACGTTTTTGAGTTTTTAAGAGAAATACTATTCTGAATGTGGAGTATTTCTTTACTATACAGTATTTGTTAATTAGTGAGAAGAAACATAGGATTTTTTTTTCCTTTATCTTGTAAACACATCTTGGTTGGTTGGTTGGTTAGTTTTTATAATAAGTGATTCACGAGTCCTCTAATCAGAGAAAGTAAAACACTGAGAAACTTAAATTTCAGTGCCCTGAACTGACTTTACTAACGCTATTGATATATCTTAAAATCAGGAAGATTTTCCAAATGCACTCTAAGTTTTGGTAGCATGATAATTAATACAGCTGTAATTGATGCAGAATATAAGGTACCATCTAACTTACATCATGGAAAAAAGGAAAGAGAAAGGGAAAAGGAAAGGGAAAGGGAAAGGGAAAGGGAAAGGGAAAGGGAAAGGCAAAGGGAAAGGGAAAGGGAAAGGAGAAAAAGAAATTAAACACAGACCTAGTCAATTATACTCATACTTCATATGAAATCAGAGCTGATACTTCTTTGATCTCCTCTCTTGCCCAGGTTACCCTGTCTACAAACTATGTAGCCAGGAATAAAAATAAACCAGTGATATGACTGATCAAAGATTGTATGGACTAAGATGATCATGAGCAAGCAAGGCAGACTTTTCTGGAACTTGGTTTGGAAAAGATGGAAGATTTTATTTCCTTGCTTTTCTCAGCTTCCTTTCAGTTCTTATTTACAACTAAGAATTAGAAATTAGACTTAATACAATCAAATATAAATATCCAATTCAAACATTAGATTATTATACTAACCTTTCATACTTGGAAATGTGATTTTAAAGTCCCCTGTGATAAAGCATGAAAATGAATTGGTAGGTGGATCCAATAACTATTTTCAGCCACAGTGCAAAAATATCTATCTTTCAGGTATAGCTGGAAGCTTTATTAAGCCAAGACTCAGGAATAAAATACAACTAAGTAATCTCAAAACTATTGGTGCAAAGTTTCAGCTTTCAGCAGAAATGACCATAGTCATAAGAGCTCCCCGTTCAACTCGTGTTTTGGTTGTTTCCTCTTCTAAGACAGGAATGCATTTTCAAAAGTTCACAGAACTGTAGAATTTTTTCTATTACACACAGCATCTGTATGGAAATATGGTAACAAGTATTTACTCTATAGAATCCAGTACTGGCTTCTCAGCATCTCTCAATAGCGTAACATCCCTGACGTGCTGTTAAAAGCAAAAACCATTTATAAAGAAAAAAAATGTGTGTTTCTTCTAATTCTCCCAGGACTTCAAAGTAACTGCAGGTACTTTGCTCTTGATACAGAAACTAAACATGAAACACTTCAGCTCCAAAGGGAAATGTTTCAGAAAGTTGTGAGAACACTGGGTTATCCTGGAAATTGTTCAGTGACCTTCACAACAGTGGAGACAAGTAACAGGGGCTGCAATTAAGGAGACCAGTGGAAGCAAAGTGACAAAAATCAAACTGTGTATCCTTCTTGATCTCTGTACAGTCCTGATACAGAGATAATAAGCATGCAGAATAAATTCTATCACTGTGATGTAGATTTTCAGGAAGAAACTCTCATCATGCAAGACACTTAATGCTTTGGATCACATTGCCACTATCAGCTCTTAAAATAATTATTTGGCCCATTATCTAGTGTGTGATGCAGTATACTAACATCCATGAAAATGAATTTGTACATTGACAACTCTCTGCATATCAAAATCTCATTTATCATTATAGTTCCATTGTAAACAACATTGAAAATATCCTTTTGCATTTTAGAAGACTATATAAATCATATTTTGTTTTTAAAAAATGGTGGTTAGAAAAATTCTGATGTGAGAAAACTATGGAATAGATGAAAATTCTATCTATTTCAAAATCTACCTAATAAATTATTAATAAACTTCTTCCTCCAGTTTCTGAGTAGTTTTCTTGATCTAATTTTCACTGATTTTCATAATATAGATTTTTAATTGTTAAAGAACTTAAAACTGAACTCTGTTTTTTTCTCCAATTCCATTTGGAATTCTGGGATCAGTCAATCTCAAGTTAGAACATGCGATAAAGGATTGGGATTGTTCACGCATCTGTGCCTCAGATGCTGCAGCTATCTAAATCTGAATCCTGAGAACCCACAGGCAGTGCCTGAATTGCAGTTATTACTGTCAGGATGGTTTCAGATATACTGAGTGCACGAATACATATGCCTTCTAGTGGAGTCATGCTTATCACAATTCTAGAAAATGAATTTCTTCTCTCTTTTTTCTGTTCTTCAAAAAAAAATAAAAAATAATTCCAGAGTTCTAATCTGAGAAGTAGACTTCTCATTAGTTATAATCCTGAATCTATTCCAAAATTTAAAGGCAGGAGGACAAATCCACATAAAATGTCTTGAAATAAGATAATTTAGAAAGTTAAATCGATGATGAAATGGATTGCCCTGTTGTGTGATTCAGTGTACTTTCCCCCTGTCTCACTAGGTGGCAGACTCAATTGGTTCTGGTTTGAAAGGAAGATCCCTTCAGGGATCAGAAAAGAGTATTGTTCTTACATAAAAAATTGTTCAAATACTCAAATGTAAATGATTTTTTTGAGACATCCACTTAAGATGAACCAATTCATGAATATACAGCCTCAGGTTACTGTGAATTATTCAACAGAGCAGTTTCCCAAGACAGTCTATTATATCTTGTGGATTTTTGGCATGTGTCCACTTCACAAATCCTGTGCAAAAGACACACTCTGTACTACGTCTTACATGAAACAGTTGGTCTTAACCTTAAGTAACAAAAAGTACTTTCAGCATTTTGTTATGGGCTTTCGGTATCACATGTAGAAAGAGTTGCCTTAAATGACACTGAAAGAATAAAAATAATAGTGGATACTCTCAGCTCGTAAAACTCAAGTAATAAAATATTTTTTTTCCTATTACTCTATGCATTTTTTAGCAATTATTCATTATTGAAAAAAGCTTGGAAAAAAAATATTCTGGATTTAAAATGAAGAAGAACTAATAAATCAGTTTCACGCAAAGACTATGGGTCTGAAAATATGTGCTAATTTAGTGTTCCCATGCTCCCACTCTGGACTTATAACCATTTCCTGATAAAGAGGTTTTAAACTGAGCATTTTGTAATTTGCCAATGTGCCCCAAATCCCATTGTTGCTAATGGAAGCTACCTACACACTCCCCGGTTTGTTATTTGTTTTTGTTTTTTGTTTTATTATTTTCCTTGAAAAGTACATTATCTGAAGCACTTAGCACTGTGGTAGCTAATAGCAAACACAATTTAAACAGATAAGCACTAATAATGGGTAAAAAAATCTTGGGTTGTCTGCTCTACTTGATTCTGTGTTTCTACCTTCTCTAATTTTTTTTTTCCATGACGTGAAACATCTTAATTTAGAATGAATATATAAATGATATAAAAAAAAAGCAAGATTACCATGAGAAATAGCTTATTGCTCAGATAGGGAAAAGACTAAAATTTATGGTCATGGTTTGGATGTTTTCTGTTGCCCATTTTAAAGTTGTGGAGATGGAAATCTGTAGCATTACCAGCGAGATGGGAACCTAACCCTGTTTAGGCAGAAAAGAACTGACCTACCAGTGTAAATCACTATGATCTGAGGCACTATATCCACATGGAAACTCTCCTAATAATATGAGCAGTTATCCATAAATCCTCAGACACCTTTCATATCACTTTCTTCAGTTAAGATTCATTATTAGTTTTGAAGAAATACTCATATCATTAACAGGAGAATATGCCAAGATTTTATTTGATTTTTTTATTTAATCCCAGGTAGAAGTTTGTGTGATATATACATACATGCAGATATACCAAAGAGACAAACTACATCATCTACAAATGGTCGCAACTTCACAAAACCATCTTTTCCAACACCCTTATATGACTATACATAGATTACATCTATGTATGTATCTCCCCTTTTAAGTACTCCATTTTATGTCTCATCTTCCCCTTTTCTGAAGGCAGGTAGGAGCAGCAATCCTTCCTCCAAAGAGTATGAGTAATGGCCCTTGCTTGGCTCACTAGAGATAGTAATCTTTTATAGTGTAGCATCTTCTGCATATGAACTTCACACAAGCTGAGCTGCAGGCTTATTTGTCCCAAAAGTACAAAGTCTTTCTTTTTAAAGAAGCATGATGTGGGATTGGTAAGAGTGGAAAAGAAAGATGTACAGAAATAAAAGGTTGTTTATTCAAAGCAGTTGTATATTCTTTTATTAGCGAGAATGTGCTTTAATTCAAAGTGCAATGATTAAGTTTGTATTGCTTAGTATATAATATTTTCAAGTCACATTCCTGAAAAGTGTTTCTTTGCATCTTGACCCAAATACAAGTGGATAATTTCAAGATATGCAAAGCTATTTTGCAAAGACAATATCTCAAACAAGCTGCTTTTACTGCTGGAAGTGAACCAGTATTAATTGCTTTGCCAAGCTGTTCCTCTCAAAAGAAAAAAAAAAAAAAGAGAAAAAAAAAAAAGAAGCAAACAATTTCAATTCAGGTATCTCATTAGTGCAACTCTGTTTATTTGCAAAGTAAAATTACAGTCTCCTCTCCTCGAATAGAATAAAGAATAGGAGGCCATTTCTTAATTCAAAAAAACAAGTCTGCTTTTGCGGTCAGTTCTGTGCCTAAAAGAGGCTCACTCTGTCTCTGTCTTGGCTTCCTCCCAGAGCAATGTTCACACTGCTTCCCTCGCTGTCAAGTTGTTTTCAGATCCACAGAAATATACCCTGGCTTCATACTTGCTTACACATAGATATAAATGTGTACGCACATGCATTACTTCATTCATTTCAATTAATACATTGCAGTTATCAACTTCATGTACACAAAAGGAAACCTCTCTAGCTGCTTAGGTCAGCTCCTGCTCACAACTTGTAATGCTGACCTATGTCTGGGCCAAAGTGTCGAAGCATGTCAGGCACTCAAAAAAAAATCACTTAACTGTACCCTTCAATAGCTTAATAAAACAGAAATAAACACGTTATTCTGTGCATGAGACTGGCAGCAAAATCTTGAATTCCATTTCTCCACAGTATCTTTCTGAAGCCATATATTTAAAATCTGTTATTTACTTTGCAATACCTATGAAATACCTCTGTGAGAATTTCAGACAACTCACGAAAAAAAAAGCTGATCTAATTTTTGTTTCATTGTTACATTAGAAATAGAGGAGACTTACTGAAAAAGACAAAAAGGAATTTTCTGAAGAAAAAATATCTTATTTGCTTTGCTTTATATTCTTTATTATGTTTGTAAAATAACAGTGGACAAAGGGTAGGTCACAAAGAATTAGTTTGTTATATTAGCTCTCACTTAAAGTCTTTGTCTTTTCCTGCTATCCATGGAAAAAAAAGAAAGAGGAAAACAAACAAACAAAATACTATTAACTGAAGCCTAACATCAGTTACTTTCATAGCTGACTAAAATAGGCTTAGTTGATTTTTAGGGTTTATATGAATTTTTATACTTATCAGTACTCAATCTTGTTTACCAAATTAAACAACTACCTTGCCAATGTTCTAGCCCTCTACTTTGATATTGGTTTTGATTAATCATGATAGTCGCTGACAAGAGTTGAGTTTTCAGACAATCCTCAATATATTCTAGATCAAAATCAATCTTAGGTACCCACTCCCCCCCAAAATCTCCCTTCTCAATACTAAAATTCCTGTACTGCAACAAAAAAAAATATGTATTTACAACACTTTTTAAACACTTTGATTTAAAAATGAGTCTAAACTGTTATGTTAATACTTACACCAGGAATGAGAAAGGAGATATATTTGCCTTTTGTTATATTCACCTTTATATTTCTCATTTTCCTGTTTCTCTAGTACACTCTCACCTTTCCTCCTCAGCATGTCCATGAAAGCCAGACACTTTTGTGACCTCATTTCAGACCTCAATACTTCTTGTTCTATTGCCAACAGCTTCAAACTGTGGAAAATGGATTAGAGGACGTGGATGACAATTGTTCTGTGTCTGGAAGATGCAATCTGGCAGTGACATAAAAAAGAAGCAGATAATTAGCAAGTGATCAAGAAAGAGAGGGTGGCCAGAAAATTGGTTTCATCCTTTAGCATCTTGATTTGATGCATGTGTTTTGCATGTTACACTTCATTGATTTTCCATTCTCAGTAAGCAGACTGCAACACAACACACTTTCATAATCTACCTATAGGTAATACTATACCTCCTATTACACCCTGGGCTTTGGAAATTCTGGAAAGGTATGTTTGCCATCTTCTCAGTGATGGAATCAGCCAAATCTCTTTGCTATAGCAAGCAACAAGTGTATTTCCTTACTGGGTGATGAACAGCTGTCTGTGCTGACTGACCCACACCTATCAAACAATAGACAATACTGTTCAGCATCTTCTAGGGAAAGATTAGGTCTCTGGATGCAACAACAACTCAACAGACACTGTGGCTAAACCAGAGAGCCAGCCCTCAACTGCATCAGCCAACTCTATAGTCAAGAGGAAACATAGAAAGCAAAAGTCAGCTCATTCTATTAAGGGAAGAATCATCTTCTACTAAGAGGAACTAGGAAGAAGAATTAGAAGAGGCAGGTGGCTCTGCAGCAGAGTAATCAGAGGAATGGAGGGGAAGGGACAGAAGTAATAAGAAGTCAGAAACTACCCAATCTCTATACCCTAGTGAGCTGCAAGATATGTGAAAAGATTTTAGCCATCACCAAGGAGAGCACATTGTCACCTAGGTTATTGAGGTCAATAGTCAGGAATTAGAGGGCAAGGAAGTCCATCAGCTGGGTTTCCTCTCTAAGGAAAATTCCATTGACAAACCAATTGGTAAAGGGGCACAAGTCCTTAACCTTTGTAAGTGACTCCTGACAGGCATGAATGAAAAGTTTCCTGGCAAGGAAGATACTGTATATTTCCAAAGTGGACCACTCTGGAAAGAGGCATCCAGTACTTGAGGGAATTAGCTGTGCTGGAGTTGATGACCTACAATGACCTGAGCAACAACTAGGCATTCAAAGAACCAGATGACAAGTTGATTTGTTGACTGAAGATCCAAGAAGTGATCAGTAAGACTTGCTCACCCTAAAATAGGGAGAGGTCCCATATAATCAGTGCAAAAGTCTGATCGAGAGTGGAGATTGTTGTGGCCTGAGTGAAGTCACATTACTGCTGAGTGCTGCTGTGACAGACATGGTAGAACTTCAATACATACTGGAGTCAAAGGCAACCCAGTGATTATGCCACAATCAATATCACCAATGCATTTTTCCCAACCTCTTTTGCAGCAAAGTGCAGGTCACAAATTGTTTTCACTGGAGAGACATACAGTACACCCAGAATCAACTACCCCAGGGGTAGAAACAAAGTCTTACTATTTGCTATGGGCTAATACAGACTGTATTGGAATAGAGTGAAGCTCCTGAATATCTTCAATACATTGATGACATCATCTTTTTGCACAAAAGAGCAGAGGAAGCATTTGGGAAAGGGAAAACAAGAATTCATAGAACCATAGAATCATAGAGTATGCTGATTTGGAAGGGACCCATAAGTATTACCGAGTCAAACTCCTGGCTCCAGACAGGACCAACCCAAAATCAAACCTTATGTCTTATCCAAAAGCTTCTTGAACTCTGTCAGACTTGGGGCCATCTCCACTTCCCTGCAGAGGCTGTTCCAGTGCCGAACCATCCTCTAGTGAAAGCCATCTAACTGGCTCTTGAGACTGCTGAAAAGAAAACCAGTCAGTCTTCCATCTCATTTTCTTCTCACTCCACCCTATCCTGCTGAAGAGGGAGAGCAAGAGTGGCTATATGGTACAACAGCTGTCTGTTGGTGTTTAACCACAACACTTTCAGCAAGCTGTCTGACAGGGACTGAACTAAGCACCTTTACTTCTATGCCCATCTCTGACATTTCTGTATTACCTATAATACTGCCACCACTGGAGAAATCTAGTCAAAGATGAGCACAACTTTCACCTGTCAAGTAAGTGTTGTTACTCAATTTGAAAATCTTAGAATAATTAGTTGTCCTGTCTGTTCTTTCAAAATGTCATTAATCAGCTTTAATTGCCTTTTTAATTCTTTCTTCTATTTTCTTAAAGATCAGCTAAGCAAAAAAAATAAATCTTGCAAGTCATTCAGTTTTCTAGGTCCAGTAATGACCAGATATCTGGCCATGACCTCCAGATTTGAGCTTGTGCTATGTAGAATTACTTGGTGGTGCTAGAGAGCAGTCTGTGGACTCCAGTCTGTTTAGGCAAATACGCACATAAACTGTGCCTATATAGACATACATATGCTTTCATATACTCTATTCTCCTGTTAAACCAAAGCAGCCAGGCTCACTCCTGGTATAGGAGAACCCCTTGGTTCTTATGGATTCCGGGAGAACAAGTGTGAAAGTCTAGGTCCCATGGAGTTTCCTGTGCCAACACATACTATGATCATGAATTTCAAACATGCTCTTTGTTTCTTTAGTTTATAAATTCAGCCTTCTATGGACATAGCTGTTATTGTAAAAGTTTGTTAATGAAATATTAACAGAAAATTTATGAATTAAATTGATTACTTTCAAATCCAATGAAAGCCTTTGCATTAAAAGCTGCCTTTCAAATACAGTTTTCTTGAAGTTCCTCTGAAGTGCATGCATCTTTTAATTATTCCTATCTATAAGTTCCCCGTACAGTATATAATTTTTCAAGACTATATTCAGTTTATTTTTACTTCTTATTCTTGCTACTTAAAGTACATTTTACCTCTATTTCACAACTTAGTGCTGTTGGAGGACAAGGAAGTTCACAAACAGATCTTCAGCAAACAGGACATAACCAATCATATTAAAATATCTAGATATTTTTTAACATGATGTCTAGTAGTCAATATTATTTTTATAATTACTATAATATTCAAGTTACTAAAACTGGTGCATCAGTACAGGTAGTTTTATCATGGGAACATTTGATCATTTGATCGAACTCTCAGTGACAAAAGGCTTATGTCTTCCTTTTATCTAGGAAATGGAATTAGTCTAGAGACAAATACTGAGAAAGGATATTCTAATGTGTCTCTTGCCCTGTATCCTTATATTCTGTATTCATGAATACATAATTATGTGCATGTACACAAAGAAAGAGTTTATTTTGGGTTGCTCTTCTGTGATTTTTACCATCACTCCTGCTATAGCATGTCTTTTGGACTGAGATTTAAGTATTTTTGTC